>JAYGXS010001306.1:0-10043 GCA_036362985.1 Ligula intestinalis
TGGACACTTTCAATTTTTGAACGGCTAGATTCGTTCATTAGACCGAAAAATGGACAACAGTATTCGAGAATAGGAAGCACATACATACGATTAAGTTTGAGCTTCATTTCGAGCAGGTAGAAATTATAAGAGATGAAGCCGCATATCTGAGCAGCTTTTGCTGTTATTCTATCAGCGTGAGGTGAAAGATCTAATTTACTGGTTTAACTTAAACCTAAGTCCTTAATGTTAGAACATTCAGGCATGGGGCAACCTTGAAAAATGATAGGCTGTGGCAGCCTTTCATGCCCAAAACACATGAACTGGCAGTTAGAAGGCGAGAACTCCATCTGCCACGTGGAGCTTCACGCAGATAGAGCGTCCAAATCCGAATGAATGCGTTCGAGGCATTGCTCACCCGTAGACTTAGAGAAGGAGTATCCACATTTCAAGTCGTCCGCGTATTGTTGAAAAAGCATTTATATAAAGCAAGAACAACAGGGGGGGCAGAACGGTACCTTGAAGGGCAACGCTTAAAAAAGCGGTAGGGGTAGAGTATGAGGAGCACACTGAGACCTGTTGTTTTCGATTCGAAACATATGATCGAATAAAGTCAATAGGAGGACTACAAAATCCTATAGCCTCTAGTTTGGCTAGTAGTCTCCTATGAGGTGCTTTATCAAATGCCTTACTCAGATCAAAATATATGACCACCACAGATAAATGACCGTTATGAAGAGAAGTGAGGAGATTAAGAAAAGACATATGACATGTTTCACAAGATCAGTCCGGTAAAAAACCATGCTGAGATATATTTAATATTTGATTGCTTAGGCAAAAATCTGTAATTTTAGTAGCGATTAATTTTTCAAACAGTTTAGCTAGAGAAGGTGTTTACTGAACACCGCAATAATTTTTAATGTCAGATCTGGAACCAGATTTAAAAACTGGAATTACAATAGAAGTTTTCCAAGAATCAGGTAAAAAACCGTTTTCGAGAAATATTGTAAATAATTTGCTCAGTAAAGGAGAAAAATCTCTTAATTGCTTAATAAATGAGTTTGGAATGTTATCCGTCCCGACTGAATGTGAATTGTTGAGACGAGCTATTTCTTTATGAATACTTGTAGGTGATAAATACATTGAAGTGAGATATGCATCACACAACGGAGGTATTTCGGGTGTTGGACTAGTCTTAATTGTAAAAAACTTGGCGAAGAAGGAATTTAACATTTCTGCTTTGGCCAAATCCTCTGTAACAAAATGATTACTACTATCGAGTAAAGGCGGAATGGCTTTCTGAAGCTTAGCGGATGACCGAAAACGGAAGACTTGAGCAACGGATTTGGAAGAGTTAGCATCATTTAGTGCCAGGGACTCTCTACGCCTATCTCGTGCAAGCCTTATTTTTAGCGCTAATTCAAATATTTGCGCTATTCTTAAGTGCACCGACAAAGAGCTATTAGACGGATCCTTAAGTTGCTTCCGTAATTTTTTAAGTCTATTTTGGAGAAAATGTGGAACGGTAGAGAAAGCTGAATTTGATTTAATTGGCTTGAGTAGGATAAAAGTCTGAATTTTTTTGTACGGTTTTGTAAAAGTTCATTGAAAAAGATTGGATCATTAGTTGAAAAAATAGTATGCCAATCTAGAGTACTTACGAAGTCATTTATGAGTTCAAGGTTTGCGTAAGAAAAATCGAGGTTATTGCATTTTACCTCAGGCTTTGCAGAAAGGGAGACTGGAAAACAACACTAAATTAATGCGTGGTCACTTGTGAAGAGATCACGATGAAAATTCATAGAGGGTGGACGTCATTTGTAACAATTAAATATAATATGCTCTCATTTCTAGTCACTGAATTGACCAGTTGTGACATGTTTGCAAAGTTAATAGTTTCTACCAATTTTTTAAAATTTTGGCGGAGAAGTATTTGCCTCCCAGTCAACGTCTGGCAGATTATAATCACCTATGATTATTTTGACATTAACTTCAGCTTCTGCAACTTTTGCAAACAGTTCGCAGAGCGCACTTTCATTACCAGAATAACATGGGGGATTATAGACACAGCCAATTACAGCTTTTTTATTGTGCGGGAGGATGACTGAAATAAAGCAGACATCTCCCGAAAACGATAAAATGCTCAGATGAAACGGGAAATGTACAAAAGATGATTTGATATAAAGAAGGCAACCACCGCCACGTTTTTCAATGCGGTCTTGTCGGTACAAACTAAAATTATCTATAGCGAGCGTTGAGTCAGGGATAAGAGAGTGAGCCCAAGATTCAGTGATACAAATAACATCTGGATCAAGCTAAAAAGCTACTGTTCTGAGCTCTGTCATTTTATTTACAACTGATCTCGCATTCAGAGAGACTATACTGAGCGTATCCCTGAGATGCAGGTTACGCTCATCAGCATTTTTAAAAAAGGAAAACTTGGTGGCGGAAAGGGAACCGGCATGGGAGAAACAAAAGGCGGAAAGCAAGATTGCTGTGGTCTACAATTAGCTGAAATATAATTGTTAAATATATTAGGATTATTGAATGGCGGCAGATTTGCTTGAAAATTGAGGAAAGGGTGCCCGTTTTGTGGAGTAAGAAAAGTAGGAGGCGGTCGTAAAAACGGATTATGATAAGAGTTAGCATAATTTTTCGGAAAACGCACGTTTGAAAATGACCTAAATGGGTATGGAAGACTATGATCATAATTATTCGATTTAATTATGTGTTGATTTTGGGCAATTTGCGGGTTTGGAAAATAACTAACGCGAGTATTTACATCTGCTATAGATGCTGAGGTGTCAGCATAATTTGTCGGAGGACAGGCATTCGAAAATGGCATAGAAGGTTGCGAGAACCTATTCACAGTATTATTAGAGTGAATTAATTGTGGATTGTGGGCCATTTTAGGGATGGGAAAAGTAAAAACGTGAGTGTTTACATGTCGCGTAGATGCTGAAATGTTAGTATGGTTCCCATAACTTGGTAAATTACTGATTTTTGCAATTGGCTTCGATTAACGGGGGACACGTTTAGGTCTATTAGGTTTAACCTCTTTAGCAGGCGAGGTTCGCTCGGAAGGCGACGGAATTTGACTCGAGCCAGGAGTAAGGATTGCGGGTGAGGTTTCGGGTGAAATTATAGTTGTCACTGATCCAGATGGACGTGAACTTGCGTCGGCCTCAGGAGTAAGGATTGTGAGTGAGGTTTCGGATGAACTTAACGTTGTCGCTGATCCGGAGGGACGTGAACTTGCGCCGACCTCAGATACCACATTTGAAATAGTAGGGGTAGGAGAAGGCATAGTTTTTGCAGATGCAGGCGAAATCCTACGTTCCATGGGGGTTTTATCCCTACATATAAAAAGCTTATGTTTTTTTCAGGCATTAAGCTGAACGCTCATGCTGAGAGAAGAGGTTGTCAACTTCTATCGCCGAAAAAAGTTGGACCAAAATCGGCGGATTTTTGCTTCGAGAGGACAATCTTTTAGCTTCTGCGACTTTAAAGTTAAAGCCACACGACTAAAGGAATTGACAGGCGACATCTAGCCGAATTTTACTTTTTGGGACATTTTTTAAAAGAAAATTATAACTTCTTTTTTGCCGGTCACAGGTCTCAGTAGACACCAAATTGATGAAGGGCTCTAATTTCTCATAATGCTGAGAAGGGAGCGAAGAGCCATTTCCATCAAAGATGTTACTGAGAACCGTTAGCAAACATCCATATTGAGACATAAAATTATTAAAAGTGTCCAAAGCATCAAGATTCAGTTTTTTTCATACTTAAGAGGGGTTGAACTTAGGAAAAATTCCCTGCGAGCACAATCCCCGGGTAGGATGGGGATAGAGACGGGGGTAGGCGGGGCTAGGCGGGAATAAGCGGGGATAATGGTTAAGGCATTGTTATTACTCGGATACCCTAAATTTTGGGAATTCTGTTGACAAACCCAGAAGGCTATGTAAGTACTTTTTGTAATATTTTAGAATGTAAAAAAGCTATATTTATGTATTTTTAATGTAATTTCACGGTATTTTCCATTAAGTGCATCAACTGATTATACATAGATAAAACGGTACCTTTGTTTAAGTTAGCCAACAAGGCGGTCCTTCTTCGCCTTGACCTGCCGTCGTGACCTGTGTGTTTACAACTGTATTCTGCTTCACGAGTTCTCGCGTGATAAATAGCTCTGGTACTTTAAATATACTGTTTATTAATATATCTATTAATATAATTTTTGGTGATTATTCCTGTGCAATGCTCACTATAGAGGAATCGGCAAATTTGTATCTAGGGCCATATGCCGTGGTTGACGTAGAAGAATGCCGAATTTTTTATGTTGTTTAGCATCTTTTATTCATAAATATTGAGTGCTTTTACCTCGAATACCATCGCAGCACCATTTATAAGCGTATCCAGCGTATAAAACGGGCATATCGAGACGCTTTTCCAGATGAGGTGACAACGGTGCCTTCAACGTCTGCTGTTGTTGCCAATGAATCTCAAGAATCCTCGGATCCGGAACCAGAGATGCTTTTTCTCACCGCAGCTATACCTTCTGGTGGGTATTTTGGTGTATAAGTTATATGTCTAAATAAGATTCAGGAGACCTTGATAAGCCCACATCTGCGGCTGAGGGCTCATTTCTACATGCAATAAGAGCGTTTTGCGTGCGTCGGAAATTACTCGTCGCATCTTCGAGGGACCTGGTTGATACGCTACGTGCCTTCCAGGGGACCACTTTCCCCGAATTTCCGAAGGATACCAGGACATTTTTGGATACCCCTCGGTCGTGCATAAGGAAGCCCCCATATAATGGGGACTATGTTCATGTAGGCCTAAGTGATGACCTCATACGTATACTGCGTAAACGGCAGCAAACTGGTATTCCCCAGGTGGGCATTCAGCTTCACATAGATGGATTACGGCTTTTTAATGCCTCAGGGAAATGTGCTTGGCCCATACTCTGTCGCATTAGCCATCCATTTGTTTCGCAACCTTTCGTTGTTGGCATTTTCAGTGGTTGGAGTAAGCCGGACCCTATACAGCTGTTTCTGGAAGACTGCGTGTCCGGGCTGAAAGAACTTTTATTGTTTGGTCTACCAACGGAAGGTGCAAATGGCCTTGTTGGGGTGGTTTTGGACAATGTTGTCTGTGACACTCCAGCTCGGTCTTATGTGAAACAAGTGTCAGCCCACAATGGCTCTTTTGGATGTTACAGCTATGAGTTTACACAATACTTACACCTTACATTTTAGGTGTTGTCCCAGCGGGAAGTCCACCAGCAGTAGGATGGTATTTCCCACCTTTAGTGGTCGCTTGAGGGATAATGATACCTTCCATGCACGGAAACAGAAAGGTCACCAAAAAGGGAGGTCCCCTTTTAAGAACATACCCATTGACATGGTGGGATCATTTCCGCTTGATTACATGCACCTGGTCTGCCTCGGTGTCATGAGAAAGCTTCTACATACTTGGAAATGGGGACAGCGTTTAAGGGAAGTAAATACACTTATTGATACTTGCAGTCTATGCCTACCGGCTGAATTTGCACGAAAATGCAGATCGCTGGACCATCTTAAGTTTTGGAAGACTGCTGAGTTTCGGCAGTTTTTACTGTACATAGGCCCCATGGTTTTACCCCATTTCATTAACTGTGATCTTTATAATCATTTTTGATGTTGTCTATGGCTATTTATTTTTTTTGTCATCCCCTGTTTTACAAGCGTTATGCTGATCTTGGTCGACAATTGTTGAACAGTTTTGTCCACGACTACCCTATTTTGTACAAAGGAAACCACGTAGTATATAGTTTTCATTCTCTGCTTCACCTTCCTGACGACGTTAGTCGGTTCGGAATGTTAGACAACTTCTCGGCTTTTTCCTTTGAATCTTATTTAAAAGATGTTAGGAAAGATATTAGTGGATCTCGCTATTGCGCTTCGCAGGTGTAAAGCCGCTACTTCGAAAGGCGTAACCTGGAGTCGACGTCCAGTTCGATCATGTTGCAGGACGATATTGGCATTCCACGATCCCTTAATTTACCCCGTGGATCTAAAGCAATTTTTCACAAGGGATATGTATTATCGACAGAATTTCCCGACAATATTGTACTCATTGGCAATCGGCCATGTCAACGTTTTGGATTTACAACAGACTGTATACTTTATAGATCTTTTACTGATTGCACCGACCTTTTTACCACCCCCTCTTTTTCCTCCTCAACCATTTTATATTCAAAGCCTCCACTTTGGAAAACACTACGCTGTCTGCTGCACTTAGTGATATTAATTGTAAATATGTCCCATTTTTATTTGACAATTACTTTCACCTCATACCTCTTTCACATAATTTTTTGGAAGAATAAAATAATTATAGACTTTTCCTTTTCCCATTTGTTATTTACGTTAATGACCTGATTATCACCTGCTTTTTATTAAGATGTACTTTGTTGTCGTATTTACAACTGAAAATTCAATTGATGTGCTTGCCGAGAAGTGGTTCCATGAACACGACAAGAGCTGTGTTATGTGGCCAGATGATCGAAAAGGGCGAAAACGCTGTTTGGAGATGGACGAGCGGCCACCAGAGGGCACGCCCTATTACCCAGTTAGGATACTGGGTAATTATGTCACATAAGAGGACGCTCGCCGTCGCGCTAAGGTGGCGGAGGAGACCTCCGATTTATCCAGTTCCGAACCAACGCTGAAAGGCAGAGGTTGTCGAAGTTAGTAAGCGTTTAGTACAAATAATTTTTCCTTTTCTAGGATTCGTCGTCAGCTGTCCTCGGAATCTGAGGACAAAGTAAGTGATAAAGAAAATGAGCCGCCACGGACTGAACGAGCTCTCGGTTGGCCAACCACGTCTCAGTAAGGACTATTACTTTAACATACTTCAGGGTGCACTCCCTTATTACTTCTCTACCAACTGCCGCGGTCTCAACTTTACCGTCACCTAACATGAGTCCAGCAGCGTTGCAGGC
The DNA here is from genome assembly GCA_036362985.1 of Ligula intestinalis. NCBI lineage: Eukaryota > Metazoa > Platyhelminthes > Cestoda > Diphyllobothriidea > Diphyllobothriidae > Ligula > Ligula intestinalis. The sequence goes on from JAYGXS010001306.1 coordinate 6,962, forward strand.
TGCTCTGAAGGCAATGGAGACGCGCCTTTAAGCACACATTAATGCCAGTTTTGAAGCCCTAGAGGCTACTGTTCGACAAAGCAACGAATTGATTGTTAAACGCGTCGACCATATTGCTGCGGAGCACAGTGTGCTGCTCGCCAAAGTTAAGAAACTTGGGGCTGCTGTCCTTGACAGCCACCGTTCAATCCCCGTATGCCCGGTAGCCGCTGAGGGGAGTTTGTCACTGTGCTCAGAAGACAGCCTGGCTCATTTTCTGCAGCGCTTCAAGTCAGAAAAAGATTTTCTGCAAGAAACGGTACGCTTGTGTTCAAATTCCTTTCTTACTGCTTACTAACAGATCGATGGCTTAATTAAGATTGGCGGACGGAATGAGAAGGACATTATCAGAAGCATTCTATCGCCGATTTTAGGGCCGCCCCTTATCTTGCAGTTTACTTATTCAAGGGCTGCTAAGAACAAGGTGCGCAACTTATCTTTCAAAGCTAAGTGAAATAGATATTGTTATCAGATTTCATCCTTACTTGCTGAAGTTACTAGCTTAATTGTTGTTATTTATTTGTATATCGAACACTTTCGCAACTGCACATACCGGTAGTTGTCTTTTTTACCGATAGGTCAAAATATACAGTTTTATACTGTTTCACCGACATAGCCTCATTCTAGTTCCGGTAGATTCACGTAAAAAGCAAGTAATCTATTGCGTAAATACTGAATAATATCTAAAAATTTGGTACTATATCAATTTCCAGCAAGAAATATTTTGTATCACTCGATATACCATTAGAGATCATTTTCACCCTGCGTAGCCTCTTCGGTAATTCAAATTTTCTGTCGCAATTTTGTGCATAACTTTGCTTAGAACATATCCTATCACTCACCTGCTATTCAATATGATACCCAAGCCACAACTGAGACGTAAATTAACCCGGAATACCAATTCTCTTAACGATAAACCTATCTTAAGCATGAGGAAACTTGATCTTGCTGCTTTAGACAACTTTAGTAAGCTTTATAACCAATATGCTTGTCTGTTTACGGTCCTTGGTGCCATCTTTGATGGAAAGGTATCTACGCTCACTTCTCAGCTATGTGAGAAACTAGAGCCTTTCGTCATTATGGTGTCTACTGAGACCCGTGATCGGCAAAAAAGGAATTTTAATATTCTTTTGAAAAATGCTTCAAAAGATAAACAACCTGTAGATGTTGCTGTTCAGTTTCTTTACTCTTGTGGCTTTAATTTTAAAGTTGTAGAAGCTAAAAGACTCTCATCCCGAAGTAAAAACCCGCCGATTCTCGTAAAACTATTTTCGGCGATAGAAGAAGACCTTATATTCTCTCAGCATGAGCGGTCAGCTAACTATTTAAAAGAAAATAAACTTAACATATGCAGGGATAAAACGCCAATGGAGCGTCGGGTTTTATCTAAAGTAGCAAATGAGAACACTGGCTCCGGTTCAACAAAACCAAAAGTTGTCCCTGAGGCCGGCTCTCCCGCTCAGGTAAGCCCACATCCGTCTGGATCAATGTCAGTTTCCCCTGATACCTCTCCCATTCACCTTACTCGTGATTCGAGTGAGATTGTAGTCTCGTCAAGTTGTTCTCCTTCTAAGCCAACCACGTCTGTGATAGCTTTAAATTCCGATAAACCTATGAACGCCCCTAGTAAATCTACGTCAGTTTTCAAATTCGGCAATATGATTACCGATAATAACTCAGTATCAAACAAAGGCCCAACCGCTCAAGCTAGCGCTTTTCCTATCCCCAAATCTCATCAACATCCCCAAATAATTCAGCCAGCTTATAAAATTAACCGTTTTTCAAAACCAGTCATGCAATTTTAGAAGGCAAATTTTCCGTCAAATTTTGATATAATGCCTCAAAATCCTCTATTTATGCCCCCTCCTGGTTTTCCCATGCCAGACTTCAGCCGCCCTTTCTATGGAGCCCCCTCTAATATGCCTTTCTGCAATATGCACCGTTCATTTGATAATAATTACTTGACAAAATGTAGACCAGGGCCAAATTGCTTTTTGCCTTTTGTTTCTCCCATGCCGTTTCCCTTTCCGCCACCAAGTTTTCCTTTTTAATAAATACTGACGAGCGTAACATGAATCTGAAGGATACGCTCAGTATAGTCTCACTCAATGCGAAATCAGTTGTTAAAAAGATGACAGAACTTAAAACAGTAGCATTTGAGCTTCATCCAGATGTGCTCTGTGTCACTGAATCTTGGACACACTCTTATTTCTGACTCGACACTCGCCATAGATAATTATAGTTTGTACAGACAAGACCGCGTTGAAAAGCGTGGCGGTGGTTGCCTTCTTTATATTAAATCATCCTTTGTACATTTTCCGTATCACCTGAGCATTTCATCATTTTCTGGAAATCTTTTGTCTTATTTCAGTCATCCTGCCACAATAAAAAGCGATAATTGGGTGTGTCTACAATCCTCCCTGTAACTCAAGTAATGTAATGCAGCTGTGTGAAATGTTTGAAAAAGTTGCAGAGACTCAATTCGATGTCAGAATAATTGTAGGTGATTTTAATCTGCCAGACATTGACTGGCATTCAAATACCTGTCCACCAAGATTTCAGAAATTGGTTGACACTATTAACTTTTCAAACATGTCAGTTCAGTTCAGTTCAGTTCAGTTCAGTGACCAGAAATGACAACATATTAGATTTAATTTTTACAAATGATGTCCACCCTCTCTTTATGAATTTTCATCGTGATATTTTCACAAGTGACCATGCCTTAATTCACTGTTGTTTTCCAGTCTCTCTTTGTAAAAAGCCCGATGTAAAATGCAATAATTTCGACTTTGGTAACGTGAACCAAGAATTAGTAAATGATTTCGTAAGTACCCTAGATTGGCATAGCATATTTTCAACTAACGATCCCTACTTCTTCCAGGAGCTATTGCAAAACCCTACAGAAAATATTCAGGCTCTTACCCCACTTAAGATTTTTAAATCTAATTCAGCTTCTTCTTCTGTGCCACATTTTCTCCAAAATAGACTTAAGAAATTACAAAAACAACTTAAGGATTTGGAATTTGGAATTTATATTTATCAG
>JAYGXS010001307.1:0-10043 GCA_036362985.1 Ligula intestinalis
TGGACACTTTCAATTTTTGAACGGCTAGATTCGTTCATTAGACCGAAAAATGGACAACAGTATTCGAGAATAGGAAGCACATACATACGATTAAGTTTGAGCTTCATTTCGAGCAGGTAGAAATTATAAGAGATGAAGCCGCATATCTGAGCAGCTTTTGCTGTTATTCTATCAGCGTGAGGTGAAAGATCTAATTTACTGGTTTAACTTAAACCTAAGTCCTTAATGTTAGAACATTCAGGCATGGGGCAACCTTGAAAAATGATAGGCTGTGGCAGCCTTTCATGCCCAAAACACATGAACTGGCAGTTAGAAGGCGAGAACTCCATCTGCCACGTGGAGCTTCACGCAGATAGAGCGTCCAAATCCGAATGAATGCGTTCGAGGCATTGCTCACCCGTAGACTTAGAGAAGGAGTATCCACATTTCAAGTCGTCCGCGTATTGTTGAAAAAGCATTTATATAAAGCAAGAACAACAGGGGGGGCAGAACGGTACCTTGAAGGGCAACGCTTAAAAAAGCGGTAGGGGTAGAGTATGAGGACCACACTGAGACCTGTTGTTTTCGATTCGAAACATATGATCGAATAAAGTCAATAGGAGGACTACAAAATCCTATAGCCTCTAGTTTGGCTAGTAGTCTCCTATGAGGTGCTTTATCAAATGCCTTACTCAGATCAAAATATATGACCACCACAGATAAATGACCGTTATGAAGAGAAGTGAGGAGATTAAGAAAAGACATATGACATGTTTCACAAGATCAGTCCGGTAAAAAACCATGCTGAGATATATTTAATATTTGATTGCTTAGGCAAAAATCTGTAATTTTAGTAGCGATTAATTTTTCAAACAGTTTAGCTAGAGAAGGTGTTTACTGAACACCGCAATAATTTTTAATGTCAGATCTGGAACCAGATTTAAAAACTGGAATTACAATAGAAGTTTTCCAAGAATCAGGTAAAAAACCGTTTTCGAGAAATATTGTAAATAATTTGCTCAGTAAAGGAGAAAAATCTCTTAATTGCTTAATAAATGAGTTTGGAATGTTATCCGTCCCGACTGAATGTGAATTGTTGAGACGAGCTATTTCTTTATGAATACTTGTAGGTGATAAATACATTGAAGTGAGATATGCATCACACAACGGAGGTATTTCGGGTGTTGGACTAGTCTTAATTGTAAAAAACTTGGCGAAGAAGGAATTTAACATTTCTGCTTTGGCCAAATCCTCTGTAACAAAATGATTACTACTATCGAGTAAAGGCGGAATGGCTTTCTGAAGCTTAGCGGATGACCGAAAACGGAAGACTTGAGCAACGGATTTGGAAGAGTTAGCATCATTTAGTGCCAGGGACTCTCTACGCCTATCTCGTGCAAGCCTTATTTTTAGCGCTAATTCAAATATTTGCGCTATTCTTAAGTGCACCGACAAAGAGCTATTAGACGGATCCTTAAGTTGCTTCCGTAATTTTTTAAGTCTATTTTGGAGAAAATGTGGAACGGTAGAGAAAGCTGAATTTGATTTAATTGGCTTGAGTAGGATAAAAGTCTGAATTTTTTTGTACGGTTTTGTAAAAGTTCATTGAAAAAGATTGGATCATTAGTTGAAAAAATAGTATGCCAATCTAGAGTACTTACGAAGTCATTTATGAGTTCAAGGTTTGCGTAAGAAAAATCGAGGTTATTGCATTTTACCTCAGGCTTTGCAGAAAGGGAGACTGGAAAACAACACTAAATTAATGCGTGGTCACTTGTGAAGAGATCACGATGAAAATTCATAGAGGGTGGACGTCATTTGTAACAATTAAATATAATATGCTCTCATTTCTAGTCACTGAATTGACCAGTTGTGACATGTTTGCAAAGTTAATAGTTTCTACCAATTTTTTAAAATTTTGGCGGAGAAGTATTTGCCTCCCAGTCAACGTCTGGCAGATTATAATCACCTATGATTATTTTGACATTAACTTCAGCTTCTGCAACTTTTGCAAACAGTTCGCAGAGCGCACTTTCATTACCAGAATAACATGGGGGATTATAGACACAGCCAATTACAGCTTTTTTATTGTGCGGGAGGATGACTGAAATAAAGCAGACATCTCCCGAAAACGATAAAATGCTCAGATGAAACGGGAAATGTACAAAAGATGATTTGATATAAAGAAGGCAACCACCGCCACGTTTTTCAATGCGGTCTTGTCGGTACAAACTAAAATTATCTATAGCGAGCGTTGAGTCAGGGATAAGAGAGTGAGCCCAAGATTCAGTGATACAAATAACATCTGGATCAAGCTAAAAAGCTACTGTTCTGAGCTCTGTCATTTTATTTACAACTGATCTCGCATTCAGAGAGACTATACTGAGCGTATCCCTGAGATGCAGGTTACGCTCATCAGCATTTTTAAAAAAGGAAAACTTGGTGGCGGAAAGGGAACCGGCATGGGAGAAACAAAAGGCGGAAAGCAAGATTGCTGTGGTCTACAATTAGCTGAAATATAATTGTTAAATATATTAGGATTATTGAATGGCGGCAGATTTGCTTGAAAATTGAGGAAAGGGTGCCCGTTTTGTGGAGTAAGAAAAGTAGGAGGCGGTCGTAAAAACGGATTATGATAAGAGTTAGCATAATTTTTCGGAAAACGCACGTTTGAAAATGACCTAAATGGGTATGGAAGACTATGATCATAATTATTCGATTTAATTATGTGTTGATTTTGGGCAATTTGCGGGTTTGGAAAATAACTAACGCGAGTATTTACATCTGCTATAGATGCTGAGGTGTCAGCATAATTTGTCGGAGGACAGGCATTCGAAAATGGCATAGAAGGTTGCGAGAACCTATTCACAGTATTATTAGAGTGAATTAATTGTGGATTGTGGGCCATTTTAGGGATGGGAAAAGTAAAAACGTGAGTGTTTACATGTCGCGTAGATGCTGAAATGTTAGTATGGTTCCCATAACTTGGTAAATTACTGATTTTTGCAATTGGCTTCGATTAACGGGGGACACGTTTAGGTCTATTAGGTTTAACCTCTTTAGCAGGCGAGGTTCGCTCGGAAGGCGACGGAATTTGACTCGAGCCAGGAGTAAGGATTGCGGGTGAGGTTTCGGGTGAAATTATAGTTGTCACTGATCCAGATGGACGTGAACTTGCGTCGGCCTCAGGAGTAAGGATTGTGAGTGAGGTTTCGGATGAACTTAACGTTGTCGCTGATCCGGAGGGACGTGAACTTGCGCCGACCTCAGATACCACATTTGAAATAGTAGGGGTAGGAGAAGGCATAGTTTTTGCAGATGCAGGCGAAATCCTACGTTCCATGGGGGTTTTATCCCTACATATAAAAAGCTTATGTTTTTTTCAGGCATTAAGCTGAACGCTCATGCTGAGAGAAGAGGTTGTCAACTTCTATCGCCGAAAAAAGTTGGACCAAAATCGGCGGATTTTTGCTTCGAGAGGACAATCTTTTAGCTTCTGCGACTTTAAAGTTAAAGCCACACGACTAAAGGAATTGACAGGCGACATCTAGCCGAATTTTACTTTTTGGGACATTTTTTAAAAGAAAATTATAACTTCTTTTTTGCCGGTCACAGGTCTCAGTAGACACCAAATTGATGAAGGGCTCTAATTTCTCATAATGCTGAGAAGGGAGCGAAGAGCCATTTCCATCAAAGATGTTACTGAGAACCGTTAGCAAACATCCATATTGAGACATAAAATTATTAAAAGTGTCCAAAGCATCAAGATTCAGTTTTTTTCATACTTAAGAGGGGTTGAACTTAGGAAAAATTCCCTGCGAGCACAATCCCCGGGTAGGATGGGGATAGAGACGGGGGTAGGCGGGGCTAGGCGGGAATAAGCGGGGATAATGGTTAAGGCATTGTTATTACTCGGATACCCTAAATTTTGGGAATTCTGTTGACAAACCCAGAAGGCTATGTAAGTACTTTTTGTAATATTTTAGAATGTAAAAAAGCTATATTTATGTATTTTTAATGTAATTTCACGGTATTTTCCATTAAGTGCATCAACTGATTATACATAGATAAAACGGTACCTTTGTTTAAGTTAGCCAACAAGGCGGTCCTTCTTCGCCTTGACCTGCCGTCGTGACCTGTGTGTTTACAACTGTATTCTGCTTCACGAGTTCTCGCGTGATAAATAGCTCTGGTACTTTAAATATACTGTTTATTAATATATCTATTAATATAATTTTTGGTGATTATTCCTGTGCAATGCTCACTATAGAGGAATCGGCAAATTTGTATCTAGGGCCATATGCCGTGGTTGACGTAGAAGAATGCCGAATTTTTTATGTTGTTTAGCATCTTTTATTCATAAATATTGAGTGCTTTTACCTCGAATACCATCGCAGCACCATTTATAAGCGTATCCAGCGTATAAAACGGGCATATCGAGACGCTTTTCCAGATGAGGTGACAACGGTGCCTTCAACGTCTGCTGTTGTTGCCAATGAATCTCAAGAATCCTCGGATCCGGAACCAGAGATGCTTTTTCTCACCGCAGCTATACCTTCTGGTGGGTATTTTGGTGTATAAGTTATATGTCTAAATAAGATTCAGGAGACCTTGATAAGCCCACATCTGCGGCTGAGGGCTCATTTCTACATGCAATAAGAGCGTTTTGCGTGCGTCGGAAATTACTCGTCGCATCTTCGAGGGACCTGGTTGATACGCTACGTGCCTTCCAGGGGACCACTTTCCCCGAATTTCCGAAGGATACCAGGACATTTTTGGATACCCCTCGGTCGTGCATAAGGAAGCCCCCATATAATGGGGACTATGTTCATGTAGGCCTAAGTGATGACCTCATACGTATACTGCGTAAACGGCAGCAAACTGGTATTCCCCAGGTGGGCATTCAGCTTCACATAGATGGATTACGGCTTTTTAATGCCTCAGGGAAATGTGCTTGGCCCATACTCTGTCGCATTAGCCATCCATTTGTTTCGCAACCTTTCGTTGTTGGCATTTTCAGTGGTTGGAGTAAGCCGGACCCTATACAGCTGTTTCTGGAAGACTGCGTGTCCGGGCTGAAAGAACTTTTATTGTTTGGTCTACCAACGGAAGGTGCAAATGGCCTTGTTGGGGTGGTTTTGGACAATGTTGTCTGTGACACTCCAGCTCGGTCTTATGTGAAACAAGTGTCAGCCCACAATGGCTCTTTTGGATGTTACAGCTATGAGTTTACACAATACTTACACCTTACATTTTAGGTGTTGTCCCAGCGGGAAGTCCACCAGCAGTAGGATGGTATTTCCCACCTTTAGTGGTCGCTTGAGGGATAATGATACCTTCCATGCACGGAAACAGAAAGGTCACCAAAAAGGGAGGTCCCCTTTTAAGAACATACCCATTGACATGGTGGGATCATTTCCGCTTGATTACATGCACCTGGTCTGCCTCGGTGTCATGAGAAAGCTTCTACATACTTGGAAATGGGGACAGCGTTTAAGGGAAGTAAATACACTTATTGATACTTGCAGTCTATGCCTACCGGCTGAATTTGCACGAAAATGCAGATCGCTGGACCATCTTAAGTTTTGGAAGACTGCTGAGTTTCGGCAGTTTTTACTGTACATAGGCCCCATGGTTTTACCCCATTTCATTAACTGTGATCTTTATAATCATTTTTGATGTTGTCTATGGCTATTTATTTTTTTTGTCATCCCCTGTTTTACAAGCGTTATGCTGATCTTGGTCGACAATTGTTGAACAGTTTTGTCCACGACTACCCTATTTTGTACAAAGGAAACCACGTAGTATATAGTTTTCATTCTCTGCTTCACCTTCCTGACGACGTTAGTCGGTTCGGAATGTTAGACAACTTCTCGGCTTTTTCCTTTGAATCTTATTTAAAAGATGTTAGGAAAGATATTAGTGGATCTCGCTATTGCGCTTCGCAGGTGTAAAGCCGCTACTTCGAAAGGCGTAACCTGGAGTCGACGTCCAGTTCGATCATGTTGCAGGACGATATTGGCATTCCACGATCCCTTAATTTACCCCGTGGATCTAAAGCAATTTTTCACAAGGGATATGTATTATCGACAGAATTTCCCGACAATATTGTACTCATTGGCAATCGGCCATGTCAACGTTTTGGATTTACAACAGACTGTATACTTTATAGATCTTTTACTGATTGCACCGACCTTTTTACCACCCCCTCTTTTTCCTCCTCAACCATTTTATATTCAAAGCCTCCACTTTGGAAAACACTACGCTGTCTGCTGCACTTAGTGATATTAATTGTAAATATGTCCCATTTTTATTTGACAATTACTTTCACCTCATACCTCTTTCACATAATTTTTTGGAAGAATAAAATAATTATAGACTTTTCCTTTTCCCATTTGTTATTTACGTTAATGACCTGATTATCACCTGCTTTTTATTAAGATGTACTTTGTTGTCGTATTTACAACTGAAAATTCAATTGATGTGCTTGCCGAGAAGTGGTTCCATGAACACGACAAGAGCTGTGTTATGTGGCCAGATGATCGAAAAGGGCGAAAACGCTGTTTGGAGATGGACGAGCGGCCACCAGAGGGCACGCCCTATTACCCAGTTAGGATACTGGGTAATTATGTCACATAAGAGGACGCTCGCCGTCGCGCTAAGGTGGCGGAGGAGACCTCCGATTTATCCAGTTCCGAACCAACGCTGAAAGGCAGAGGTTGTCGAAGTTAGTAAGCGTTTAGTACAAATAATTTTTCCTTTTCTAGGATTCGTCGTCAGCTGTCCTCGGAATCTGAGGACAAAGTAAGTGATAAAGAAAATGAGCCGCCACGGACTGAACGAGCTCTCGGTTGGCCAACCACGTCTCAGTAAGGACTATTACTTTAACATACTTCAGGGTGCACTCCCTTATTACTTCTCTACCAACTGCCGCGGTCTCAACTTTACCGTCACCTAACATGAGTCCAGCAGCGTTGCAGGCTGCTCTGAAGGCAATGGAGACGCGCCTTTAAGCACACATTAATGCCAGTTTTGAAGCCCTAGAGGCTACTGTTCGACAAAGCAACGAATTGATTGTTAAACGCGTCGACCATATTGCTGCGGAGCACAGTGTGCTGCTCGCCAAAGTTAAGAAACTTGGGGCTGCTGTCCTTGACAGCCACCGTTCAATCCCCGTATGCCCGGTAGCCGCTGAGGGGAGTTTGTCACTGTGCTCAGAAGACAGCCTGGCTCATTTTCTGCAGCGCTTCAAGTCAGAAAAAGATTTTCTGCAAGAAACGGTACGCTTGTGTTCAAATTCCTTTCTTACTGCTTACTAACAGATCGATGGCTTAATTAAGATTGGCGGACGGAATGAGAAGGACATTATCAGAAGCATTCTATCGCCGATTTTAGGGCCGCCCCTTATCTTGCAGTTTACTTATTCAAGGGCTGCTAAGAACAAGGTGCGCAACTTATCTTTCAAAGCTAAGTGAAATAGATATTGTTATCAGATTTCATCCTTACTTGCTGAAGTTACTAGCTTAATTGTTGTTATTTATTTGTATATCGAACACTTTCGCAACTGCACATACCGGTAGTTGTCTTTTTTACCGATAGGTCAAAATATACAGTTTTATACTGTTTCACCGACATAGCCTCATTCTAGTTCCGGTAGATTCACGTAAAAAGCAAGTAATCTATTGCGTAAATACTGAATAATATCTAAAAATTTGGTACTATATCAATTTCCAGCAAGAAATATTTTGTATCACTCGATATACCATTAGAGATCATTTTCACCCTGCGTAGCCTCTTCGGTAATTCAAATTTTCTGTCGCAATTTTGTGCATAACTTTGCTTAGAACATATCCTATCACTCACCTGCTATTCAATATGATACCCAAGCCACAACTGAGACGTAAATTAACCCGGAATACCAATTCTCTTAACGATAAACCTATCTTAAGCATGAGGAAACTTGATCTTGCTGCTTTAGACAACTTTAGTAAGCTTTATAACCAATATGCTTGTCTGTTTACGGTCCTTGGTGCCATCTTTGATGGAAAGGTATCTACGCTCACTTCTCAGCTATGTGAGAAACTAGAGCCTTTCGTCATTATGGTGTCTACTGAGACCCGTGATCGGCAAAAAAGGAATTTTAATATTCTTTTGAAAAATGCTTCAAAAGATAAACAACCTGTAGATGTTGCTGTTCAGTTTCTTTACTCTTGTGGCTTTAATTTTAAAGTTGTAGAAGCTAAAAGACTCTCATCCCGAAGTAAAAACCCGCCGATTCTCGTAAAACTATTTTCGGCGATAGAAGAAGACCTTATATTCTCTCAGCATGAGCGGTCAGCTAACTATTTAAAAGAAAATAAACTTAACATATGCAGGGATAAAACGCCAATGGAGCGTCGGGTTTTATCTAAAGTAGCAAATGAGAACACTGGCTCCGGTTCAACAAAACCAAAAGTTGTCCCTGAGGCCGGCTCTCCCGCTCAGGTAAGCCCACATCCGTCTGGATCAATGTCAGTTTCCCCTGATACCTCTCCCATTCACCTTACTCGTGATTCGAGTGAGATTGTAGTCTCGTCAAGTTGTTCTCCTTCTAAGCCAACCACGTCTGTGATAGCTTTAAATTCCGATAAACCTATGAACGCCCCTAGTAAATCTACGTCAGTTTTCAAATTCGGCAATATGATTACCGATAATAACTCAGTATCAAACAAAGGCCCAACCGCTCAAGCTAGCGCTTTTCCTATCCCCAAATCTCATCAACATCCCCAAATAATTCAGCCAGCTTATAAAATTAACCGTTTTTCAAAACCAGTCATGCAATTTTAGAAGGCAAATTTTCCGTCAAATTTTGATATAATGCCTCAAAATCCTCTATTTATGCCCCCTCCTGGTTTTCCCATGCCAGACTTCAGCCGCCCTTTCTATGGAGCCCCCTCTAATATGCCTTTCTGCAATATGCACCGTTCATTTGATAATAATTACTTGACAAAATGTAGACCAGGGCCAAATTGCTTTTTGCCTTTTGTTTCTCCCATGCCGTTTCCCTTTCCGCCACCAAGTTTTCCTTTTTAATAAATACTGACGAGCGTAACATGAATCTGAAGGATACGCTCAGTATAGTCTCACTCAATGCGAAATCAGTTGTTAAAAAGATGACAGAACTTAAAACAGTAGCATTTGAGCTTCATCCAGATGTGCTCTGTGTCACTGAATCTTGGACACACTCTTATTTCTGACTCGACACTCGCCATAGATAATTATAGTTTGTACAGACAAGACCGCGTTGAAAAGCGTGGCGGTGGTTGCCTTCTTTATATTAAATCATCCTTTGTACATTTTCCGTATCACCTGAGCATTTCATCATTTTCTGGAAATCTTTTGTCTTATTTCAGTCATCCTGCCACAATAAAAAGCGATAATTGGGTGTGTCTACAATCCTCCCTGTAACTCAAGTAATGTAATGCAGCTGTGTGAAATGTTTGAAAAAGTTGCAGAGACTCAATTCGATGTCAGAATAATTGTAGGTGATTTTAATCTGCCAGACATTGACTGGCATTCAAATACCTGTCCACCAAGATTTCAGAAATTGGTTGACACTATTAACTTTTCAAACATGTCAGTTCAGTTCAGTTCAGTTCAGTTCAGTGACCAGAAATGACAACATATTAGATTTAATTTTTACAAATGATGTCCACCCTCTCTTTATGAATTTTCATCGTGATATTTTCACAAGTGACCATGCCTTAATTCACTGTTGTTTTCCAGTCTCTCTTTGTAAAAAGCCCGATGTAAAATGCAATAATTTCGACTTTGGTAACGTGAACCAAGAATTAGTAAATGATTTCGTAAGTACCCTAGATTGGCATAGCATATTTTCAACTAACGATCCCTACTTCTTCCAGGAGCTATTGCAAAACCCTACAGAAAATATTCAGGCTCTTACCCCACTTAAGATTTTTAAATCTAATTCAGCTTCTTCTTCTGTGCCACATTTTCTCCAAAATAGACTTAAGAAATTACAAAAACAACTTAAGGATTTGGAATTTGGAATTTATATTTATCAG
>JAYGXS010001308.1:0-14618 GCA_036362985.1 Ligula intestinalis
ACGAGATAGGCGTAGAGAGGCCACAGCATTAAGTGATGCGAATTCTTCCAGATCAGTTGCTCAAGTCTTTTGTCTTCGGTCGTCGGCTAAGCTTCAGAAAGTTATTCCACCCTTACTCAATGGCAACAATCATTTTGTTACAGAGGATTTGGAGAAAGCAGCATTGCTAAATTCATTTTTCGCCAAGTTCTTTACCATCGAAACTAGCCCCACTCCTGTAATCCCCCTGCTGTGTGATTCAAATCTCAGTACCCTTAATTTCTCACCCGCTTGTATTCAAAAAGAAATAAGTCGTCTTAAAAATTCACATTCGGTAGGAACTGATAACATTCCAAACTCACTCATCAAACAATTAAGAGATTTCCCACCCTTACTGAGTAAGTTATTTTCAGTGTTTCTTGAGAATGGCTTTTTCCCGGACTACTGGAAAACTTCTATTATAATTCCCGTATTTAAATCTGGTTCCCGATCAGATATTCACAATTATCGCGGTGTTCATAAAACGCCCTCTCTGGCTAAACTCTTTGAAAAATTAATTGCCAAAAAAATTACAGATTTCTGCATAAATAATAACATTCTCAGCTCCTCACAGCATGGCTTTTTACCAGACCGTCTTGTGAAACTTGTCACATGTCTTTTCTAAATCTACTTACTTCTCTTCGTAATGATCATCTATCTGTGGTAGTTATCTATTTTGACCTTAGTAAAGCATTTGATAAAGTTCCTCACAAAAGGCTCCTAGCCAAACTAGAGGCTATAGGATTTCGTAGTCTTCTTACTGACTTCATCAGATCTTATCTTTCAAATCGACAACAAAAGGTTTTAGTGGGATCCTCATACTCTTATCCTACCGCAATTTTGAGTGGTGTCCTTCAAGGTACCGTGCTAGGTCCTCTGCTCTTTTTGCTTTACATAAATGATATCTCATTGAGTGTTAAACACTACCAATCTTATATTTATGCAGATGATCTCAAGTGTGTTTACTCCTTCTCTAACTCTACGGCCGCGAGATGCTTAGAACAAATTCATTCTGATCTGCACGCTCTTTCGACGTGGAGCTCAACATGGCAGATGGAGTTCTCACCTTCTAAGTGCCGATACATTTGCTTTGGGCCTGAAAGGCTGCCAAAACCTGTTATTTTTCAAGGTTACCCAATGACTGAATGTTCCAGTATCAAGGACCTAGGATTAAGCTACACCAATAAATAAGACCTTTCTCCTCACGCCGATAGAATTACAGCCAAAGCCGCACAGATTTGCGGCTTTATCTCTTATAATTTCTATCTTCCTGAAATGAAATTAAGACTTTATCGTATGTTCGTTCTCTCCATCTTAGAATACTGTTGCCCCTTTTTCGGTCTCATGAATGAAGGTAGCCGTTCAAAAATTGAACAAATTCAAAAAAATTTCACACGAAAACTGCTGTATCCGACAGCTTCTAATACTTGCTACTCAAATAGGTGTCAATTAACAAAACTAAGGTTCCTTTGGGCCAGGAGATTGGAAGCAGGCTTTTTTCTCCTTTTTCGGCTTAATAATTGCACAAACTTACCCAGGACTTCTGTCATTACCCCCGTCAGCCGTCCCTACAACCTATGAAACTCGGCACTTGTTATACCCCCTCCTGCATCTTCCTCATGTAAACGCTCTTTGTTTTTTGCTTCCAGATATAGCTTTCTTTGGAATAACTTGCCAATCGAAATTAGGTTGTTAACTAGATTGTCTACTTTCAAACAGAGACTGCACATTTATCTTAACACTGACTCTATTAACCTTCTATTCTCCTCATCTTTTCCGAGCAGCTTTCTCCATGACCCCGAGAAAGGATAATTGGGAATTTAGAAGATCCGCTTGAAACTATTCTCTCTGCCTCGTGTCCCCCGAGAACCTAGATGTTTCCATTAACCACCGCTGAATCAAACGAAGCCACGTGGAAGTACTCAGTCTAAAATGCTGTAGTTTCGTTGAATACTCACCTTCATCAGACCACCCACACCTATTTCTGCTCTACTACTATCTTCCTAAGCAGTTTTTTTTGTCTTGCACACTTTTGAACAGGGAGGCCCGTTGAACACTGTCTCCATTTTCCCTGTAAGAGTTTTTTTTAACTGCCATAAGTTTTCGTTTTTAGTTCAAAATTACCTGCGAAACATTGCTAAATGTTGCCCCAAAAGGACAATTTCTGCTGACATTATTACGACTTTCTACGTCTACTTGCACACATTGTCAAATTATTTTTTGAATTTTTATTTTTTCGAAATTAACTTTGTATAGATAGTGCCGTACCGGCGCTGAAAAATATAAATTCAAAATTCCAAATTAGACGAGCTTAAGATTGTATTGTGTCAAGTGGAACCAGATGTAGTCTGTATAACAGACACGTGGTTTTCCACGAAGGTAGGTGACCAGGAAATTGCTCTCGCAGGTTTTCAATTCTTTCGAAAAGGTAGAGTCGGGTGTCAAGGTGGGGGTGTGCTCATCTATGTTAGACATGGCTTGCTCGTGTCCATCAAATCCGCAAACATTGCGGGATATATAAATGGAAATATGGCTCACGGATAGAACGTCGGGGTCACAAGCACTTGACATACTGACGGTTTTATTTCCACCGAGCAACCCACAGTCAGACACAAGTCTGATAGAGTAAGTTGAAACATTAGCTACGATCTCCGATGACATAATTATTGGGGACGTTAATGCTCCACCTATCGGTTTAATCCTGAATTCTGTACCCGACTCAGAAGTAACGTTTGACCGACGACTCCATGTATCCTTCGTAACGTAAGATGTCCTATATCCGACCAGACTCCGCAAAAGGAAAGAAGCCAATCGCTAAGACCTGGTACTGCATAAAGCGCCTGATAGCATGGACATCGTAAATTATTTACCTCCTCACGGCAAAAGTGACCACGAAGTACTTCAGTAGGAGTATTCACTCTTTTCTGTGCCTGATCGAAGCGCGATAGCCAGACGCGGAGACCTTACTTAAATTAAAATCACAATGGGCAGCATAGACTCTAATCAAACATTCACCACGTACATTCTCGGTGATTGGTCGGTGTTCAAAGCCGCATTATAGCGATTAATTGCCAAATTCTGTCCTATCATGGTAGAGAAAGTAATAAATACGCCTCGGTGGCTAACGCACACACTAAAGAGAGAAGTAAACCGTAAAGGTAGGATTTAGCAAACTTATCTCAGAGGGGAGACCCCGAGTCGCACAATAATTATAAGGCACATAGCAACAGGTAAAGATCCTGGTTCAAATAGCCGCCTAATCTTCGAGAGTAAGCTAATAAAACGTGCAGACAGAAACCCAAAACTTTTCTACGTCTACATTAGACAA
Organism: Ligula intestinalis; assembly: GCA_036362985.1. NCBI lineage: Eukaryota > Metazoa > Platyhelminthes > Cestoda > Diphyllobothriidea > Diphyllobothriidae > Ligula > Ligula intestinalis. The sequence goes on from JAYGXS010001308.1 coordinate 3,347, forward strand.
TGCATTCGAAAAAGGGGCCCCATTCCTCTGTTAAAAACAGACGACAGTGCGGAAATTTGCAAGAATAACAAAAAGGCGGAACATTTATCGTGCATGTTCAGTCAGTTTTTACGAGAGGGGCCGAGCTTACCGCTGTAAACTTCAGTAACCGTAATGGAAGCTACTGCTCTGCGAGAACCTCTAGAGATCAAAAACGAATTCGTCAGGTCCAGATGAAACACCTGAAAAGCTGTTGAAAGAACAACCCGTAGATATGGCAGAACCCCTGTACTTACTCATCCGGACTTCTTTTAATCCAGGCCAACGGCCACCCGATTAGAAGACAGTGTGGATCTCATCCATTCAAAAAGTGGAAATCAGACGTCCGCAAATAACTATAGACCAATCTGCCTCACTTCAGTATCCTGTAAGCTATTGGAGCGCAAAGTCAAATGCCAACTGATGCACTTTTCGGACCAAAATTGACTTCTTTCTGACAAGAAGCACGGATTCCGCAGAGGAGGGTCTTGCTTGACCAATCTGCTCTATTGTCCAGAACAATGGACCCGAGCTCCCGATGAGGGTAATACAGTGTATGCAGTCTTCATAGACGTTAAGAAGGCATTTGACACTGTGCCTCATCAACGTGGCTTATACAAGCTCAGCCGCATAGGGGTACGGGGCAACCTTTTGCAGTGAATCGAAAACCTGCTCACTCGTCGAACCCAGACAGCATGCCTTGCCAAACAGTGGTCGGCGGAGATAAACCTTGAGAACAAGGATCCCAAGCGTTCCGTTCTTGCCCTTTCCTCTTCCTTATATAGCCCACAGAACTCAAGCAACAATAAGACCACTGGTCATGAGACTGGTCATGAGATCGCAACCAATGTAGTTCCTGTGAGGCCAACTAAATTGGGGAGATCTAAAGGCGACTTCAGACGCGTATGAGCGAGCACACAAGGGTAGTCAACATGATGGATCAACTCTCGTTGGTGGTTGAACATTGTGCGGCTTCTTGGCACACCTTCGTTGTTGATGACGCCGAAATCGTAGACCGAAGTAGTGACCAGACAGCCAGAGAAACACTTAAAGCCTGGCAAATCGCTCCAACTCCGATCAACCGCTGTACGATTCTCGCGGCGGCTTACGAGGCGTGACGCGTGCGGCTCAATCACTGAAATCGCCGGCAAGGAAGTCAGACGGGTCGCGAAGACTAGCAACGCCACACCGGGCAAGAATACTGGCGTGCGAGAACCTACCCAAGACACTAATGCAGTCATCGGAAACACCACAGGGAACGTGAGACAAGAAGACCTCCTGTCGGGCTTGAATACTGTTAAACATGACGACGGCACTGTATTGGTTCCTTTACTCTTCATTCTATAGATACATTAATTTTCGACTCTTCTGAAAAATTAACACAATCTCATTTATGCAGATGACCTCAAATGCATATACTCATTTTCCAAGGACATGGCCAATACATGCGTTAATAAAATAAACGCAGAACTGGTTACACTTTCACGTTGGAGTGCTACCTGGCGGATGGAATTCTCTCCACCGAAGTTAAATTGCATGTGTTTCGGTCCCGCCAAGCTTCCCCGTTCCCTAGTCTTTCAAAATACTCCACTTTTAGAACGACCAAACATAAACGACTTAGGTCTCAGCTACACAAATAGACTAGCATTGTCACCTCATGCATATCGAATATCTGCAATGGCTGCACAGATATGCGGTTTTATATCACATAATTTCTCCCTGCTGGAAATAAACTTAAAACTTTATCGCATGTATGTTCTACCCATCCTAGAATACTGCTGCCACTCTTTGGTCTAATGAATGCTTCTGATGGCTGTAAGCTTGACAATGTACGAAGGCTGTTTACTCGCAAAACATTCGCTCTTCTTCGATCCACATTTTCTTATACGGAAAGATGTCAGTTAGCGAACATGACATTTCTTTGGTTCAGAAGACTCGAAGCGGGCCTGCGCTTCCTTTTTTGCGTTAACTCTACCCCTAACCTCCCACAAATCGACGCTCTTATTCCCGCAGATAGACATTATGCCACTCGTAATTCCGCCAGGATAATTGTACCCACCTTTAGCTCCACATCAAACCATTCTCGCTTCTTTGCCTCCAAAGATGCCTTCCTCTGGAATAATATTCCACTCGAAATTCAGCTGTCGTCTAACTTAGCAGATTTTAAAGTCAAATTACATAAAAACTTAACTTCGGAAGATATAAAATCCTTGTTATCCGTCTCCTTCCCAAACACACAACTTTTGGATTTTGAAAAAGGTCCTCCTGGTATTTGAGGTGGTTATATTTATATAGCATTGTTTTCCATACATGTATATTTCTTCCTCTTTTGAGTGATATTTTCAACGATGTTTCGTCCCTATCTCTGTCCAGTCATCATTGCCGTTTTCCTTTCCCGGTTTTACAACCATGGCGATAGGCTTCATGGTTTCTAATCATGCTCATGGCGGTTCTGCTATTTTCGGCAGCTAGTCGCTGGACTCCGCAGTCCAAAAGGTCCAACTCCGGCGTTTCGTTGATGATCAGGTGACCTCTGCCGTTCACTCTCTTGTCGACCCTGTTGTCCGCGATGGCCTCCTCCGGTCTCACCTCCCTGATGGTTGATCATGAAGCCAGTTGGGCGGTGTAACAATGGTGAAGGACAGCCTCTGCTGTTATATGATTTCTCCAACTACAAGAAGCGTTTTCAACCCTCATTCGTTCTCATTAACAGTCCTGTCTCATTTGCACTACAATAAATCCTCTCAACCAACCTCCTTAATTTTGCAGAAGCAGTTTTCTCCTACGTGTTGTCTTCTTTTTAAGCGGGGGTTCACTGAACTCTGCCCCCGTTTTACCGCTAGGAGTTTTTTTTTCACTGCTTCCTCCATAGTTCACCATGCGTTTCAGAGAGTGTTCTGTATCAGTAACAGTTTATTGAGGGAAAGATAGGCGAATGCCTTTGAACTCTTTGTTGGTAACATGATGATAGGAAATAAGTTGATACAAAGAAAAAAATTAAAATGTTCGACAGTTACATGTTCCGGGAAGACAATCTTCACAAAAATATGACAGAAAAATATATGGCTAATTGCAAATCGCGAGTAGTATAATTTGATGCAGTATATGTAATAGGCAATGTGATTCATTGTTAAGTGATTCACTGTAATCTGATGAAGGAGTTTTTACCTTCATTTCATTTGCGCTTGATACATGTCCAGTCTACTCTTTAATGCATTGCCACAAGTGGAGAGGACTACCTCTTCTGGAAGAGCGTTTCACGCTAAAACTAATCTGTTGGTAAAAAAATTTTCTTCCGTCGATCCTTGCCTTGTCTGGGCGTAGTTTAAGGGAATGCCCGCGCTAAGTTGTTGTGTTAGCCTGGGCAAAGAAATCACCAGGAACGAAACAACAATGCAGGTAATTCATAATACGGTAGGTCAATATGAGGTCCCCTCGGATTTGTCTGTAGGAAAGGTCGAGAATGGACAGTCTGATTTCATAGGGCAATGCTCCTAGACCTTTGACCATCTTTGTCGCTCGCGTCTGGACCTTCTCTAAGACAGTACAATCATTGACAGTCCATGGTCTCCATGTCTGTATAGCGAACTCCAGATGTGCCCGAATGAAGCTTCCAGAGATTTTGGAAAAGCTGTCTTTTTCAAACCCCATAAAGGCTCGTCTAATCAGCTGTAACATAGACCTAACTGAATTCGCCGCGTTCGACCAGTTCAGCGTTGGTCTGAGTGAAGAAGTTATCCACACACCCAAGTCTTTCTGACTCTCAACTTGTTGCAGCGGAGTACCATTTAAAGAATAGACTTTCGTGCAGGATGCTCTACAACTGCCGATTTGAAGAAAGTTACATTTACTAACATTGAAATGCATTAGCCAAAGATTTGACTAGTCCTCCAATCTGTTCAAGTTGGCTTGTAGATGGTTTTCGTCTGCCGTACTTTGGACAACTTTCCATAATTTTATGTCATCGGCGAACAAATTGTCTTCACAGTCTAGATCTCTGACACAGTCGTTGATGAAAACGAGGAACAATACGGCACCTAAAACTGAGCCCTGTGGGACGCCACTCACTACAGGTAAACCCGAGGAATGCTGGCGACCGAATTGGACTCTTTGTGACCGTCCTGTCAAAAAGTGTTGGACCATCGGAGGAGGTTCCCGCGAAAGCTTGCGCTGCGCAGCTTAAGCAGTAGGCGTTGATGAGGGACGGTATCGAACGCCTTTTTGAATTCAATGTAGATCGCATGCACCGTTTTGCCCTCGTCACGTGCTTTGGTCCAGCTATCAAGTGAGAATAGCAGATTTGTAAGACAGGACGTACCACTGCGAAAACCATGTTGGGCATCGGAAAAGAGGTGATTTTGCTCGAGGAACAGAATCAACGCCTTCTTACTGATTTTTTCCATGGTTTTGCAACAAATGGAGATAAGGCTCACCAGCCTGTAGTTATTTGCGGACGCTCGGCTTCCTCTCTTGCAAAGTGGGATGATCATCGCTGTCTTCCAATCAGATGGTAGGCAGCCCGTAACGAATGACGCCTGGAAGATTAGGGCTAGCGGCTTGGCCATTTCAGAAGCTAGCTCCTTCAACAGCTTGGCCAGGATTGCATCGGGGCCTGGGGAGGTCGATTCTTTTAAATTAAGAAGCTCATTCTAAACTAAATCTTCGGAGAAGAGGACTGTATCAATAGATGGGATTGAATTGTCTTCATAAGTGTGTGATAGAAAACCGGGTTCAGTCATCTCGACGGACCGGAAGAACTGGGAGAGATGGTCAGCTTTATCCTTGTCCTCTGAGATTTCGGCTCTTTCGGCAGTTCGCAGTAGGGGATAAGATCCTTATTCCGCGTGCTCTGTCTTATATAACTGTACAGGACTTTGGGGTTAACCATGACTCGGTTTAACAGATCCTGTTCGAACTGCTGCCGAGCTCTGACAATGAGGCGTTTGACCCGGTTCCTCTGCATTTTGTACCTATTAAGAGATTCAGGTGACCCATCAATTCGGTACTTTTTAAATAGTTTTCCGTTCTTGTTAACTTCGGTTTTTAAGCATGAATTCAACCAGCGAGGCCTGTACGTAAGTTTTCGGCGAGTGATATGGCAGTGGCTAGAGATGAGGTTATGGACTATCCCTTTGAACTGTTTTCAAGCTTCTTCAACGTTGTCGAAGAGTGTGGATGCCCAGTCTATGAAACAGAGACCATGTTTCATTTGCTCGAAATCATCACGCCAAATATTGGGACGGAGGTCTTGTGGTTCGGCAGGCAAAGAAAATAAACTGTATTCCTACATGAGAACTACATGGTCGCTCTGGCCTAGTGGGGGTAAGCAATTCACAAAGTCGATATTGTCAAGCGACTTAGTGAGCACAAGGTCAGGGCAGTTCATCCGCTGGCCTTCACGAATTCTTGTGGGAAATGTGACGTGCTGGGTGAGAAGTAGGGATTGGGTTATATTCGCGAGCTGGTGGTCGAATGCCGATTCGGGGCAATCAGCTGAGGAGGAGGTCCAGTTGATGGTAGGAGCGTTGAAGTCCCCAAAAAAGGGTATGTTTAAAGCAACGTTCCCTGGTGCACATTTAAATATGGCAATAGCAGCAAAATTATTTATTGCATCCATATCATTTCGAGAGAGCTCGTCAGTAGCCGCCTCTCATTACTTAACGTGAATCAAGAAAGAGAAGATACACAATGAATTCATACAGAAAAATCGATATAAACACAAAGTCATTAGAAGTGGCCAAGTGGCTAATCAATAACATGAGAAGTTCAAACGCTATGGTCAGCAAAAATAACAGGGGAAAAACACCTGAGAAGTTTGAAATTGTTTGCGAATTTCAAGTCTGTCGAGCTTACGTGTTTTTAGTCTCTATCTCAGTATAGAAGACACGCTTCTTGGAAATTATTCAAGAATTGACTATATATTTCCAAAGTTTGGAATTTTCTACGTGGAAATCTGAATCCGGTCGCTCTGAAAAATTCCTCCGCTGTGAATTATTTCCAAAGTTTGGAAATTGCTTCTTGGACGTGTCGATTTTGGTAAAAACTCCTCTGCGCCACAAAAATCTGCACATCTCCGAATTTCACGCCGAGGCTGAGTCCTTATATCACTGTGTTGTTATATAACCTTATCCTCATATTGTCATAATATTTGGGATAATAGTGACTCTCAAGTTAGGATAAAAGTAACTCTCACGTTATTCTTAAGGAAATTTTCAACCAAACACATTTCATTGTATCTGACAGGAACTCAATATTTTACTCTGACTTGCTGTAACCTGCTTGTATCAGTAAACTTGCACCATCTGGCCAATCGATCTTCTCTCCACCTCACTCCTACGGGCTCTTTGATTTGGCTTCCGACTTAATTGACAGTATCACACGCAGGTCGCAACAAAAAAAAATCTTACATAACATGGAGACTTTAGATGCTTCAAGTCTGTTAGCACGAAACGTTTAGCCTCCGCCGGATCTCGAACCAGGGTCGCCAAATCTGGTTATTAGCGGTGTTAGCACCTCAGGCAGCCCGGCCACTTCAACACGGGCCCTTGACAACCATGTTAAGATACGACCAGAAAGTAACTGCCGATATGGCCACTTCGATAATTTTATAAATTCTCCACCTCCCGCAAAACGGCCAAGATGTCTATTACGTTTACCGAAGTTAGACTGTGAGGACTTCGTCCTCCGCCAGAAGTTTTCGGAGATGAAGCAGGAACTTTACCACGAGGTAAATAAACTGAAACAAGAGATAGCCCATCTAAAAACGCATATTTCTTATACAGCGGTTAAAACAGCCCTTGTCGGCCAAAACTGGGGATAAATAAAAGTACACATGCTCAGATAGCCTCGGCCGGTAAACCTGAAACTCGCATATCATCTGCCGAACCAAGTAAACCAGCGGGCGTCTCACTCGATCGCAAAGAATCTAAAATAAATCCGCAGTTTACGCCATTGCTACTCTGCTCAGGCAGCACTAACAATGATCTGCATTTGCGTCCTAGCGTCACATCGTTGCTTGATGCTGCACTAGAAAGCGACGATACAGAGGTCGATAAGATCATGAAGCCAAAAAAGCATAGGGCTAGAAAGGGTCAAAAGTCTAAATGGGCCAGGAATGCGCAGTCAGCTAACCCAAAAACCGGCACATCAGGACCCATCGAACCTAAAGTACCCGATACAGATGCCCGTTTGGTCATAACTCGTGAGCTTGCAACAGATGCACTAGTGAGTCACAAGCAGAATATAGTTGTAAAAGGGCCTCCAGAGATAGCGTCAACAATTACACAAGAACGAGTTGACGCTGATATGGACTTGGATTTGGACATGTCTGACGACACACCTGAAACCTGCATATCGGATCATGTGTCAAGCCCACAGGCTTGCAACATATGACCCATTGAGACGCAAGCAGAAAATAGTTGTAAAGGGGGCCCCAGAGTCAGAGTCGTCAATTGCACAAGAACGAATTGACCATGGCGTGGGTCTTAAGCGGGTGTACGCCAAACCGTTGCTAAAACCAGGCGAGTCTTTCCGCATTCTTAAGGCATTTCGAATAGGGAAGGCTCCAACAGCTCCAGAATCAATTTCTCGGCCACGACCTCTAAAAGTTATTTTAGAAACTGAAGCACATGCGAAACTCTTGCTAGAGCGCAAACCATCCTTACAAGTCTGCATTCGCAAGTTTTTTTTTCAGTCGGATTACGAGTTGAAAGAGCGGAGAAAGATGAGACAGCTAATAATAGAGCTGGAAAAACGGAGAACCAATGGCGAGACAAATCTCAAAATAAGAGAGGGAAAAATAGTTCAGGTCAAAAGCACATCGCTCTGGTCAAAGACGGTAACAGTGACGGCCTAGCTGTCCCGCCACCGAAACCTCCGACATGCCCTCTTAAATTGGTCGTTTTAAATGCCAGATCACTGATTAATAAAATGGCTCTGCTCCAGCCTCTGGTTTACGTCAACCGCCCAGACATTGTTATGGTAACTGAGACATGGGCATCGGCCTCTGTAGCTGACTGAGAACTCTCTGTTCTAGGCTATGAATGCGTTCGGAACGATCGAAACAATGGCCGTGGCGGAGAGAGCTGCATCTTTATTAAGCAGCCACTTGCATTTCTCCCGTTGGACTATCCACAATTCACGGCGGTGGAGGAGAGCTGCTAGCTACGAGTTGTTCTAAAAAACAAATACTCCTAACTTGTTGGCTGTGTTTATCGCCCACCTTATGCCAATGCAGACTACGATCTTTGTCTCTCGCAGGCATTTCATGCCGCAGCTGACTTGAATCTTAAGTATTGCTTGATTGCAGGCGATTTTAACCTTCCTGACGTGCACTGGTTTCCACCATCCGGTCCTTCAAAGTTTGAGAACTTACTTGAGGCAATAGATATCGGCATGTGGGATCAGGTAGTCGATTTTCCCACTCGAGGAGCAAACATACTCGACCTAATTTTTTGTAGGGGATGCGAACCACTTTCAGTGTCATCCTTAGACGCACTTGGGAGTTCAGACCATCTTACAGTTGTTAGTGAACTAGAACTGGAGGCGGATGAAACATTTTCCCAAAAGTATAGTTTTTATCATGACTTCCGATCAGCAAACACGGCGGACCAACTGGCACATCTAAACGCTCTCGACTGGTCTGCATTTTACCAATATTTGATGTAAATGTTTGTACCGATGCACTGTACAAAGTGTTGGATCCACTCATTCTCCACTTTGTCCCCCGTAAGAAAGTAATACATGTCAAGGATGAAGTGTACCTTCCTCTGTCTTGCCGTCGTAGGCTGCGTAAACTCTCTCGTCGTTTGCATCGGCAGAACGACACTTCCGTTCTGCCCTTGATCACACTGATCTTTGAGCAGGCCAAGAAGCTCTCAGAAGAAAAGCAGATAGCCGATGAGTCTCACTTCGCTGAAAATCCTTCCCTTAATGTTGCGAAACTCTTTTCGCGTACAGTAAAAGCGCAGAGGAAAACGCAACACTCCATTCTTCAAGATGCTTTAGGAAACCCCATAGCTGACGCTAAGTTGACCGCCGATAGCTTCAATATGTTCCTATCCAAAACGTTTAGTGAAAGCTCGTTCGCTGCACCTCCGGTTATCCAGGCCTGGACGGGTGCCATACTCGAAACCATAAGTTTTACCGTCTAAGATGTGACTGTAGCCATTCGTCGTTATCGTCAATCCTATAGTCCAGGAACAGATGGCGTCCCAGTTAGCCTTCTAAAAGCTGAAGCAAATGATATCTTTCCGTCTATTCTTTGTAAGGTATTTAATCTTGCTCTTGAGAGCGAAACCTTTCCTTCGTTGTGGAAGGAATCGCACATAATGCATATTCGCAAGCACGGCCGATCGACGTCATTCGACAACTTTAGGCCAATAAATACACTTCCCGCAGCCTCGAAGATCTTGGAGACCTTAATCAAAGAAAAGATGATGCGTCACTTGACAGAGAACAACCTGCTCAATACAGCTCAACATGGCTTTATCGAGAAACGATCTTGTGACACCTGTCAGCTCTCTTTCTTTGATTATGTGCTGCAATCTAGAGACAGCGGTTTTGCCACTTATAGCGTCTATTTTGATTTTACTAAGGCCTTTGATTGGGTCGATCATAACCTCCTCCTTCTGAAACTAGCCTCCTTCGGCATAGGTAGCAAGCCACTGAACTTCATATCTTCCTATTTGGGTGCTCGCACACAACGAGTAAAAATTTCCACTGTTATCTCCAACCCCACGCATGTGAGGAGTGGAGTTATACAGGATAGTGTACTGGGTCCGCTCCTATTTTGCCTGTTTGTCAACGACGTTTCAGATTGTTTTCAGTATGGCAGACCCTTCATGTACGCTGATGATTTAAAAGTCGCTTATCGATATAAACCGGCAGATCGCAACATCGTGCTCGAGCTGATAAAAAAAGATCTTCAGGCCTTCGCCCAGTGCTGTTGCACATGGCGCCTCACCCTTTCATGGCACAAATGTTCCGTTATGGTTGTTGGCGACGATCATCAACCGGAATTAAGCATTGACGGCCACGAATTAAATGTCCCAGGAGTTATCAAGGATTTGGGCATATCCTACTCTAATAGTCTCAATTTGTCAGAGCACTGTGCCCTGATAGTCTCGAAAGCACGCCGAACCACCGGATTTATCCTTAGAAATTTTAAGACTATCAAGGTTAGAACTAGCCCTTATAATATGTACGTGAGACCTAGTCTTGAATACTGCTCGCCTCTATTCAGTCTTCTGCGCACTAGTGAACGGAAGAAAATAGAATCGGTGCAGCACTTCTTCACTAGAAGAGTTTTCACTACAGAACACCGTAACTTAACCTACGAACAAAGGTGCGAACTTATAAAGCTGGATCCCCTATGGCTTCGTCGATTGCAGAAGGGTCTTTTTTTTACTGTTTTAACTTTTGAATGGTCAAACCTTTAATCCCCTTAGTACAATAAGGCAGCTTGAGCACTCTCGACGCGCCAGTCATCGAGACGTATTTTTATTTCTTCCTATGGCACGTACAGTTAAGTACCGGAAATTCTTTTCAGTAAATGCCATATCAATCTGGAATAAGCTGCCCAAAATATTTAAACCCAGCAAAACTACCCTATGTTTAAGAGAGCTATAACTAGTTTTCTACATTCAGGGCAACTTTCACGAATTTTGGGTGCTGACTCGGTGGAATCTCTCTTTCACTCTGATGGCGTTCGTGGACTTTGTACCCCGCCAGAATTCATGCTGAAGATAATGCTGCTGAAGCAGCAGCCCGCAGTCTGCTAACCCTTCATTCGATAGCGCGCAACTTTTGCCGACAACCATTGAAGGAACAGGGAGAACACTGTGTTCTTGTGCCAACCCTCTCCGTCTGGAACTAATGTTTTTAAACGATATGAAACAGTTCTCCTGCTTATGAGTCAACTCAGCTTACAACTGTACATTTATTCCGTTTGTATCATACCTTTGAAGGCAGGTTTTTTTCACTTGAAACAAACTCCCTATCTCGCCCAGTATTGACAAAACAAAAAACTTGAAACGAAAGCCATACTGGCCGCAACATAGGGAGTTTGTTTTAGGTTTTTTCCGGTCTTCGAGGTGTTGGAAGGCGCCCAAGAGGTGCATTACCAACTCTTTACAATTGCCTGTAAACTGGCATAATAAACATATTATTATTATTATTATAACAGCTTAGGAGGTAAAATGTATAAGCAGGGAGCCAATGTTACCAAGGCAAAGTTAGGTTCACTACATGTTCC
>JAYGXS010001309.1:0-12414 GCA_036362985.1 Ligula intestinalis
GAACTCTCCAACCGAGAGGCCAGGAATATAACGAAGGTCGGCTGTGTTCAGTGAACACTCGGTTGGATGGGTGATTACATTAAAAAGACGACTGTGCTCTCGAAATTCTCCAGAGCGTAATTTGAAGGACTGTAGAAGACTGGATGTGAAGCCAACGAGCTGGTGGAGATCAAAGTTTCGAGTGGATTTTCTTACTGTGCATGCATCTTTATATTGTCTTAAATTTTCAAATGTAGTCGGTCGGTTTCAAGATCCATGATAAAGAGTTCAAGCTTTATTTAAAAGCAAAGACGGATTGTTGAAGGGATAACACTATATTTCTATTGCCTTGCAATTTAACGTTAAGTTGGTTCAGATGTTCCGTCACATCCACGAGATAGTAAAACATGAGGAGCCACTCAGTTTCGGAAAGCTTACGATGCTCAGTGCCCTTCATTTCAGGGAACGTCCGGATTTCGTTCAGGCAAGCTGCAAAACGGCAAAGCACCTTCCCTTTTGATAACCAACCTACCTTGCTGTGTAAAATCAGACCATGATAGTTATTTCCAGTTTCATCCAGCAGTGTTTTAAACTGTCGACCATTTGAGACTCGGGCAGCAATAAAGTAAATCACATCAATGACCAGCGAATCACTTCGCCAAGCTGCTCGTTACATATCTGAGCACAAAGAGCTTCCAGGTGTAGAATGCAATGGAAACGTAGGAAAAGTCTTTTTTCATATTCAAAGAGAAGCGCCACAAATCCTTTGTTTTTCCCCACCATACACGGAGCACCATCAGTACACACTGAGATAAATTTATCCATAGGTAGTTTATTTTCTTGAGCGAAATCCATGAAAGACTTGAATAAATCCTCACTTCTTGCGGACCCTTTTATTGGCAGAACCGCAAGACTTTCTTTGTGCGGTGTATCACCATCAGCATATCTTTCACTCACACTAAACTGTGCCAAATGGCTTACGCTGTTAACTCATTCAAAGCTAGGGGAAAGAATTGCGCTGCATTTATGTCTTTCAGATGCGTTTCCTCCACGTGGATTGCCATCATGATGGTACACTCATGAACAGTTTTTTGCCGACAAAGGCCTGTCTTGTTTCCTTTAAATTATCTTGTCTTTGTTCGGAAGATCATCAAAAAGTTTATCGGCTACATCTAGCATGAACGTTTTAGCAAACTCGTCATCTGTGAATGGTCTTCCGTTCCGAACTATTGCTAAAGATCCAGCAAAGCTCGCGGAGTTATAGTCACCTTGCTGGGTCCATACGCGGAGTTCCTTCTGGCTAATTTGCATCCTGCTCATTAGCTGTTGGCAGGGTATTTTGATGCGAAAGTATCATGGCGTGCGTTGAAGTGGCGCCTTACATTCGACCGTTTCATCGATGTTATCTTTTCATTGCAATTTAGACACCGCATAATCTGCTCTCTGCACAAAGGCGAATTCTTCGGCCCATTCGTCCTGAAATGTACGATACTCCTCATCTCTTTTTCGTTTCGCCATACTCTTTTTTGCAAAGGTTAACTTTGGGCAAATGAGAGAGAATGAAGCGTTCAAAGATGTGCGATCCCTCTGATGAAAGAAAGCAGTCAGATGTTAGGATCGATGCATTATTCCATTAGGCAAGCGTTTGCGAATGGACTGTTTGCTCCGTCTGGGGGACAGAAACACGAGGCACTATATGTTACAAAGCCGGCGGGCCTATGCACGTAAGATTTCCTTGTCTGCCAGCGTGGCCTTGACCAAGCTGAAGTCAAGTCTGCGGGTTGTCGTGCTTTTGTAGAGCGTCTGTTATTTGGCGAGCTTGTGGTGGCACGTCGTTGGAGGTGGACGGCTACAATGCCTGCCCCCCCCCTTCGTTCCCCAAGACCCGCTGTCCCAAAGTCATGTGTTGCAACAACTAACTGTTCCAATGCTCTCTTGCACTGACACCCACGTCCCCCCAGGCTTCACTTCGCAGGTGTGTCTGGAAAACCAGTAACAGCTGCGCGAGCGTCCCCTTTCCTTTGGTTTTCTCGCGGCCCCGAGACCATCGCCCTGGCGACCGCAGTTTATTCAGACATGCACACACACCAGAGCATACGCGGGCGTCCAAATACTTAAGGGCCATTTAAATACTCCAGCCCTTGGCTTCTGCAGGCGACATCTTCTCGGGCAATTACAAGACACCAATAACAGAACAAGTGAACCTGCGCCGCAATCCTACTGAATCAGCTGTCACCACTGTCTCAAGCTCTTTCATGTCTGGCTGGGCTAAATCAACACTAGCCCTGGCTTCGCGATCGGCCACTGCCACCTGGGACAGCAATTGGGAGTTCTGTACATAATAAATCACTCTTTCTAGTGACTTGTGTCTTTTAACTTCCAACCTGGGATTTGGCCTGATGCTTGTAGTGATCCGAGTACAACCAACTACTAAGACCCCTAAAAAGTAGCCAAAATCATAAAATCCGAAGTTTCTGGAAAAGCCATACGCGATCATCAAAAGAGCCATATATGGCTCGCGAGCCATGGGTTGCCGACCCCGGATCTAGGCAGTCGCTAGACGGTGGGCGACAACGTGAGGTCGACCTTCACCGCGTTTCTTTCCTCGCTATTCTAAATCTGAATGCGCCTGAATTTATCACGGTGCACTAAAAGCCGTGGCTTAGAGGGTTTGCCAACTGACAAAAAAACTCGGGCCACCTATGTTGCTGCTCCTCTAGTACGCGTGTGTTTGTGTGTGCGTATGGGAGAAGAGGGAGGACTGAGAGTCAGGCTGCAATGGCTCCCTCTTAATGTGGCCTGTATGGCGCTCCCGCTAACGCGGGAGCCTACCTAGCGATTTGGCTGAGTCAATTATGCGCATGTTGAGTGACTTTCGTGCCAGCCATTTACCTCCTCCCTCATCCCCGGTCTTATTGACTTTGTCTTTACACCGGAAACCGTGGTTGGAGTGGCGAGAGAGTGGGCAGATTCCCAGCGAGTCTGCTTGAACTCTTGCTACATTCGCGGTAGTTCGCTGCGTTGCTTCAGCTTGCTGTAGCCTTCGGGCAGCTTGCCGAGCTTGCCTCAGTGTCTGCTTCGGCCTGCTCCAACGTTTGCTGCGGCTTGTTGGAGCGCGTGGTGCCCATCGTCGAAATCGGCGGGAGAACTGTCGTCGTCTGCCGTTGAGTGTTGCTCCCCGGGCGTAAGTCTTCGATCGCCTTTAGCCCATCAGTGAACTGATGCAGTTCAGTTGACTACGAGCCCTCATCCAGTAGGGTGAAATTCACAAGAAGAGAGAGTCCGCCTGACTCAGGGGTGAATTCTCTTTCTACGCCGTAAACCTCCTCTTCCCTCCCATCTCCCCACCGTTTCCCTCAAACCAGCCATGAGTCTTCATAAAGCAAAGTAAAATTGAAAACGGTAAGAAACATGTATAATACTTGGATATATTATAGTTGCATTATGAAATTTCATATCGACGTTTTTCGCGGGTGAAATGGAGTAGTTTTAGCTGCATTATTTTAACTGCCAAATTCCTTTCACAAAACGAGCACATACACACGATGAGCTGGCTGCCGGAACGGAATCAGATCCACTGCCAGCACACGCCCAAAACTGGGCGGGGGTGACGACAAGGGGTGCTGGTTTATCCAGGGTTGATGTTTTAGGCATATGTATTATTCCATAACTCGAAATTTCCAGAATGCTGTAGACGGACCTAAAATACAACCTCTATTCAGGAGACGGCTAGGAAATGGGCCATGCACTCAAGTGTAGCCAATGCACACCTTCGTCACGTCTTTCATCCCCATGTACAAACAGACCACCGTACGTTGCTGGGGGGGGGGCGTCGTACAGTTAGGAGGTAGAAAATATCGGTTCCCATGAGGACTTCCACGTTGGACTACCTAATCAAATTGAGCGAATAGTGGATAAGTGTAGGAGAAAATGTTGGCATAGGTGGAGTGCCCCTGCTGCGTAAGGCTAAAGAAGAACTCTGGCCTCCTGTAAAAATGCTCATCAGTTTTTTTTATATTTCTGATGTTTTCCCTGTTGCGAATTACTGCAGCAAGCGTAGGCCTTTTTTATTCGTACTGGAAGTCAGATGGCTGCGATTGTACGTGTTGCAGCGATTATATGCGCCTCACTGCACTGCACACATTCCATGGCAGGTGACCAATCAACTTTGCGGTGGGAGAGAGGGTGAAGTTGACCCTCAGCGCAGTCAGATTTGAAGTTATAACGGTGCGCTTAAAATCCGTGGCTTAGAGGTTTGCCAACTGAAGGGATAAGTTGGACACCGCACTCGGTCCAGTTGTGTGTCTTGTTGTGTGGAGTGACCTACTGTGGGCTGAGAGTCAGACTAAACGGCCTTTGTGGCGCTCCCAGGCAGGATCCTACCTAGCAAGGTGGTTTCGTTTTGGTGCGTGTTGGCGTGTGTTTCGCGCACCCCGCCTACGCCCTCCCCCAGCTCCCGTCTTCCCGACTTTTTTTACATCGGGTTCTGGTGTCGGAGTGGTCAGACAGTGGGGTAGCTCCGGCGAATCTACTTTCACTTCAAGCCAGCCGTAGTCGATGCGTCTGCCTTCAGCTTGCTACAGCTCGTGGTGGACATCTTCGGAAGCGACGGTCGAACTGTCGTCATACGCGATGCACATTCGAGAAGCAGATCAAAGGCGTAAATTATTATCATGGATGTGATTGGTGCCAAATTGCAAAAGGAAAAATTCATATTCTTAGAAGAGTGTAAAGGGGGGCGAGATTGACGACGACTTCAAGTAAGCACCCAACGGTAAGCACGGGATAGGAGTGTAGCCGATTTCGAATTGCGGGGTCGGCCTACGTACTGCATTGCCGTTAGATTTTCTGCACTCAGTTTACTTAGGCGACTTAAAGAGACTAATCCGTTTGTGGATAAGAGGTCGAAAGCCAAAGCCAGTTTCTCCTCATGTTCCTCCTAAAGAATTAAATATTTCTGCCACTGCTCACTTGCAGGCCTCTAAGAGATGTTTTATTCACCAGGATTCTCCCAGACATGAAAATGGCGCTTCAAAAGTAGAGAATCAGTTACTGCTGCTAGAGGAGAGAATGCCCTGAGTTCCCTAGATTCGCTGTCAGCGGAAATCACATGCGAATGTTTCAAAGGCCTGGGAATTACGCAGTACAAACGGGCAGTGTGGAAAGGCCATTCACGGTACCAGATCGCTACCCACATCCTGGAAGATTGCCACGAATTCGATTTCAAGGGAATACGGATACTGGCACGAAGCAGATATAAGACGGGAGCGAGAATACCTGAAGGTCTGACTATCAAACTCCAACGCCATCAAAAGGCACATGGATTGTTACTGAGGCGGGATCCCCCCACGCACTCACGGCTGTTAGCTAAAAGGACAGACCAGTTGAGTCCTGCCCATAATCGGGCCACCCGCAGTATGTCACGCCCTCATACCAGACGCCCACGCCTTCGCGTACGCCGCGAGCCGAGAAAACCAGACGAACACCCAGATAGCGGGGGCAGTGGCCACAGTCGAGAACATTCTAGAATGTCCACGTGCAACTTATACGCTAGGAATACTTTAGAAAGACAGGAACCATATAAATATGCCGAAGTGGACAAGCTAAAACGGCTGGCAAACATGGACGACCCCAACGACTCAGCAGACCCCGCGCGCCATGCAGCCTTTGTATACTGTTGAATGCAACCATTGCCTATCAGAACCGCTCTCTTGGCTTCTTCTGCCTACTACAGTAGTCGCCGGTTATTAAACCCACGGTTTATAGGCCCAGCCGCATATTAAGCCCAAATCAGCTTGGAACGGAATTTTACATAGCAAAATCCGCCGGCTAATACGCCTAGTCGCCGGCTACAAAGCCCAGTTTGCCAACAGGATAGAGTCAGATTCTCATCTCTCTGCGATTTCTGGTGCCTGGAAATGGACATCAAAGGGCACTTGCGGGTGAAGTTTCCTCGAAAACAACTGACACAAGACCGCTTTTTCTAAACGTGTCACAAATCGTTTTTGTGCTTTTGTTATTACGTAAAATACAGAAAAACAGCATTATTTTCTTAAACATAACCAAGCTCTACACATAATACAGTGGATTACATATCTGATGAAAGATTGGAGGTTGGGGGACTTAACACACATTTGAGATTAATAATTTAGATCATTGGGTTGATGTGAGGCGCAAAATGATGTTTAATAGAATTTACTACCTTTCAGAACAGTATTTTGGGAGAAAATAGAGGCGAAAATGGGTGAATTTCAGCGTTTATTGAAAAGCGAGAAATTTCCAATGCTTTTAGACGTTCAGGAAAAGAACTTCTTGTTAGTGCATGTTAAACTATAAAAGAACACTCATGAAGAGTAGGAACTATTTAGTTATATCTGTTTGCAAAACGGAAAGTTTTTTTGCGTCCTTGAAATTGAGGTTAGTGTTATTATGAGATAACGCATTATTTTTGGAAAAAGAAGAGCAAAATAAGTTTTAAAAAGTTCTATTTTGCTATTTTTCCAAGTTTTGGGCCATAAAATTGAGCAATAAATATTTAAGACTGTTTCTTGCTTTAACCTAATTAAAAATATATATTGTATATTTGAAGGGTTGCAGGCAAGGAATGCAAATGAGGACTTTATTAGTATATGGTAATTAAATCTATTGTAACGTTGATGAAAAGTTGGACACAGTTAAAATAACACAGTTGCGTGAGATGTCACAGGATATTGTGATACAGTTTTCTCAATAATCACCGTCAATTTTATTGCCACTCTGCTTTTTATTTGTTCTTGTCAAACTAAGCCTAGAAAAAACCAAATAAACTGAAAACTGTTCCGATTTATATAAAAGGGTTGGTTCTTTCATTTACAAAGGAAGATTTTTCTATGGTTTTTCAATAAACTGGCCAAAATTTCCCATTCTGATCTTGACTTAATCATCAAGAAAAATGAAGTATGCAGACATCAGACGCCAAAATATATAAGTAAAGCATTTTTCAAGAGTTAACTTATTGTAGAATTTTTCTGAATCAATCCTAAGTAAATTCATTCGCGACTTTTGTAGTGGTTCGTTGTTCTTGGCAATGAGTTCACATGATTGGGTGCTTCTGAAACTATGACACACAAAGACAACTGCATAGGGAAAAAATGTTTAAAAGCTGGTTATTTATGTAAAGATATTCAAGATATATCTTATTTTGAAGGTTTTGGTGAGCACAAAGAATATACGAATTATTTATGGTCAATTAACTTAAGCCATTGAAAATCGTAAAGTCTTAATTTAAAAGTCTTGGAAGATCTGAATTTCTTCATAATAGAACTATCAAAATAATTACAAAAAAATATGGCAGAAGGCAAAAACTCTTAGTGTACAAAAAATGGTACGTTTACAATTGTTCTCGATAATACTATTTAAATTTATAAGTCACTGACCAGCATGCCCGCAAGTGAGCTTAAGCGGATATTACTCCTGTGATCTCCTAATGGAGCATATCAAGTGAAGACGTGGTTGCCTTAGTCCAACATAAGTCAAGAGATGCAAAAACGAAAGAAACAACTAGCAGTTCTCGTGAAAACGTGTTAAAATATAGACTCGATATTTAGGCTCATCAGTAAGAGCCATACATTATATTGCACGTAATATAGAAGCATATGTATTCGAAAACTTAACAAAGCGATCATTTTCCATCGTTATTTTACTTGTGCTGCTTTTTTTACTCAGTGGTTTTGCATGAACGGGCTTCCTCTACATGCAAAACTTAAGTTTACCTAGTACGCCCGATTTCCACTTTTTCGGAATTTTTCACTTTGTTAAAAAAGCTGGTGTTTCTATAAAACGTTATATTCCTTCGTTATTCATAATATGCCCTATTGTGATGAACGATCATAACTTTATTGCTCTAAGGCTTTGGGGGCCACAGGTTGGGCTGCGTTTGAGTAAGAGGGAGTTATTGGTAAAAATCGTTGAATTTCATGAGATAGTACACCTACTGTATGTAGTGGCTATCCTGCATTTGCTAATCCAGAACTAGGACTCTCCGGTTAGCGTGCCAGCCTCTTATTAAGCCCAATTTCGTCGGGGCACGAGGTGGGCTTAATAACCGGCGACTACTGCATTCGGTTTCAAAAGAATGGGTTATAACATGGACATGCCACCTTCCGTTAAAATCTCCAGGTTACATTGCGTCCCTGTTACGAGTAAGCCCTTTCATCAAGATAATATGATCGTTCTTTAAAATGAAACAGACTGAACTCGCTATGAAAAAGTCGTGGGAAATTTCAAACCTATCAATAGCCTATTTTGGCTGCATCGTGCTCCTTAATAACCCCCACCTTCCCCTGCTCCCAGATGTGAACCGGCGCTGAGTTTCCTAGATCCGTCGTCAGCCGAAATCACGGGCAAAAGTTTCAAAAATCCCATCTCCAGCGCAGCCTAGATGAGGCATTCTTCCAGCTGTATAAAGTTCAGTGAGTAAGCCAAATACGGTTGCCCGCCTAAGTTAAACTTCCTAACAAGGCCAATCGGCAACCGACCAAACCTAACACAAGCATTTTGAGTCAACTGCGCAGTTAGCGACTGAAACGGAGAGGATAAACCAGCTGCTTGCTTTCAGACTTAGAAAAGAGGAGGTGGCATGGCATCACAATTATATTACAGATATAAAGTTATGCTCTAAATACATAGATTAGTTTACTGAGGGCAGTAAAATTGTATCACACGTCGATACTGCTCTTATAATTAAAATAATGTTCGCTGGGGAGACGCAATATATACACAGTACAGTAAACGACAGTATGAATGGAGAATGCCAAGCACACAGCAGCAACAGGGCAAAAATGGTGACGGCAGTATCGAGAAGAATCCCTGCCTCGTGCTGACCTCCTCATCTCCTCCATGTTTGTCCCGACCGAGCTTATTCGGTCCACTTCCAGCCACCAGTGTGCTTGCAGTGGGCTTGGCCATTGTGCTCACCTGAGCAGGGCTGTCGTCGCAGACTTGAGGAGTCAAACGGCACTGCCCTGCATTCAATCATGACGGCTATGCACATTTGGCAGATATTATCTACTCAAATCCTCAATCACAGTAGCATGTGCATGGGTATAATTAAAGTACAAAGAAGTTAACTGAATCGGTCAAGAAGATTCACATGGAATCGGCAATAGCAATGAGAACTGAAGGGTAGATTATTGTGGTGCGAGGTTTCGATGGTGACTCGGTGGACTTGAATGTCTTACCGTATGGGTTGTCACAAATGTGTGTCTCGCGTCTTTGCGGAGTGCAAGGACAGCTTTCTGCACTTCCCTATTGCTTGCATTTGCACAGCAATAGTTGAAGTTGAGCCAGCCTTTAGATAGTAAGATCTGCTCAAGCCTCGCCTTTGTACCGGGTCAGACACATTAGGCACACTAGGTTTCTTTCAATTTGGATTACCTACATGACCTGGGTAGCTTGACGTAGGTCTTCTTGCTGAGCTGTCGCTTGCGTCTGCAGAAATGAACATTCCACAACTGGGTTTGACGAGGGAAGTCATATCGCTCGACAGGAGCACTAGCGTTGGGTGTATGGCTTGCGGGTTGAGCAATGTCATGACATGTGGTGTCACAGACTCCCTCAAATGCTGCTGCTTTTACAGTTCTGTCCAAACCGCAGAGTTTGAAATGGGTGCTTTCACTTGCGACTACCTAAACGAATGTGATTCTGCAGGGACTGTTACGACAGGAGCAGATGACATTGCTGTGGCCAAAAAGATTGGGCAGTCTGCTTCTTTCTTGAGCTCTCTAAGGGTTTCGAATAGAGGAATCGTTTTCGAAAGCAGTCTTCAAAATAAGACCACTCATACGTCCGGCCAATTAGCGATCTTGTACTGAAACGTGAGCGCCAACAAGACATTGACTTTCGAGAGCCAGAACGCCAAATGCCTCCAAAGGGGTGAAACATCGGAGGAGGACGACATCAAACAAGCGACTCTGAACAGTTACTAACACGACTGTCGTCAATACTATGGTCAGGTAATAACGAGTCAAGTTCCCGGGTGAGACACCTTCAGGAACGGAAGTCTGTGCTGCCACAAATTCTTAAAACGCCTCCTTGTGAGGGAGGTCAGCTAGATCAGAGCTGATGGCGGCCCATCAAACGCGAGTTGCTGGTGCATTTACCAACTCCCTTCCATCGTTTCGCCAATAAATGCATTCAAAACCGGTTAAATATCAGCATAACGAGCTTGGTCAGGCAAATCCAGTATAGCACAAAAAGGCTTCGAAACTGGCTGCGGTGTAAACGAACCATTGCAATTCACTCAAAGATTCCATTTAAACTTATGTGGACACGACTATATGTTGTTGCCGAAACAGTGATCGTCCACTACAGAAGGTTCTCCCAAGTCCGAAGTCAGGTAAGACCGTTAAGACTGGACAGTGTACTGCACGAAATGAGTTAACAAAGGGCTGTGTAGAAAAGAGCAGCTCACAGTTATCAGTCCGTTTGATGAGTGTGTGCTCTGCGTCTGCACGCGGCCTACAGGACCCCGGACGGGTTCTGCACCCAATCAGGAAATGACGCACAGGGATTGGCTTGATCTCACTAGGTTCTTATGTCAAGATGCCTGGTAGGACTTGCGTGCAAGACTCCGCTGGTGAAGGCGCGTGAGTCACGTCTGGCCTTGAAGCTGGTTGGCCAAGAACGCGTAACGGGCAGGTATTCGCGTGGCCGATGATTGTTTTGTGACTGCGCAAAGAAAAGGCGAGACAGCTGTCCTGGTCTTGATCCGAGGATCATCGTACCGCCATCTTCATGCAGCGAAGTGAAAAGCTTTGAACGTGATTTCGCTGCAAGCCTGCTCCATAAACAGAAAGACAGCTTTCGTACACCCGGCATGTGCTGCGTCTTCATGGACATCCTCGACGCGTTTACCCTTACGTATACGCTTGAAGCGTCTAGATATGACGATGGCGTGTTTGGTTGCTGGCATTACGATTTGTTACAGAGTATCGCTTTGGCAGGAATGCATCTTCTTCTTATTCAATGTACTTGATATAGCTGTAAGCACGCCTAAAAGAAGCGTCCACGAAGATGTCGCGAATTGCACTCTCACAGCGGATCAAGGGAACTCAACGCATTCTCACAGTTATGCGGGTCCAAACACCAGGCCTATGCCCTGGCGAACGGTATCGAAACTGTTTGTGATTTGAGCCCCTCTTAGAGGCCTTTAGGGCGGCAACGACGCTGGTGGACTCAGTGCGCGAATCTGAGCTCGGCGGAGATTGACGATGAAAGAGGTGACTTTACCAGTAGAATCTTTCTCATTACCAGGCCTGGCGTATACTCAATCCTCTGTCTCAGTGGGGGCCTGCCATGCAATTTGAAAAGACGTCCAAATACTTCAGTGGCAACATGGCTTTCAGACAGCGAAGATAAAAGACTATGTGTCTACGTTCGTGCTCAGTCTAGTATTCACATCCGTAGATGAGGATTGACCAGACGGATGCACGATACACATGTAAGTTCATGGCAAGAGAGACTTTAAAAACGCAGTCAGTTTCAATCTTAAGGTAAGTTGCTAGTGCCACTCCACTGCCAATGAGACATCCATCCCTCCTGATTTACATTCGTCCGCAGCGACAGCAATTTGGTGCTCGCGGAACTGGAAATGTGGTCAAAAAACGCACTGATGAACCTCGCGATGCGAGAGAATGGGCCAGTCATTGGACACCCCAAGCGGCAAACCCATTGTTATTAACAATTCCAGCACATTCGCAGGAGCTTGCAAAAAACCGGGCTTCAACTTCACTTCTATCATTGGCTGTGGCACTCTGAATCATCACTGCCCTCAAGCAGCTCGCACCAACAAGATGGCTCCATCTAATTTCGCTGGTGCTATGAGTGGCATCAAGGATGCTAATGATGATGCCGGGATTAGTTGAGGTTATCCCTTTCCCTGTGTTTTGGAATGCCTGCTCTCAGGCATCACATAGACGGCTTATCGGGGGCCCGAGAAGTCCTCCAGTGTCACGTTGAAAAAATACATGGAGCGGTGGATATAGGACTACTTGCAGAAGCTTCACAGGTATGGTTCTCAGATAATAGTGGTAACATACGCCCACATCGGCTGAGTAAAGATGCTCGTTCTCATTCTGTCGCAGCAGCAAACACCTCATCTCGCTGTACTTCAGCGTATCTACTTCTACAATCTGCCAGTCATTACTCCATGGGAAGACGGATTCTCTGGGGTGCGCCCCCCGTTGTTCAGCAGAGCCTCGAAACGTGACGGCAATGGAACGATATCTTCAGCAAAGTGCTAGTTATTCAGTCAGTCAGTGGCCGAATGCTGAGTCCCCGCACTCAGCACCGTGTGCAACCCTAACGAATATCCAATTAATCGCGTAGTTTAACGTCACTGATACTGTGAGTTGCACAAACAATCATTATGCCGGTCTGCTCTCGGCTATCACAAAG
>JAYGXS010001310.1:0-14598 GCA_036362985.1 Ligula intestinalis
AAGGGCATGACAGTTTTTCCAGACCACAAGTATTCTTACTATAAAACCGTAACACGTACAATATATAGCCATTTTATTTCATGTTTTTCTAGATTTTTTTCCCTAGAAGTCAGGTTTTTTTCACTTAAAACAAACTCCTTATTTCGTATGCCCGCCTTTACACACTCCCCCCCCTCAGACAGAGCCCTGTCCGCAGGGCTCGCTGACGGCGTAGTCTCTACAGTCTCCTCCCTAACCGGTTGTGGGACTATGTAAGGAGGTAGTATAGTAAGATAAGAATCAGTGGTGTTGGGTGGGTGCGCACGGTAAGGCTTAAGCTTTCCGAAATGGGCGGTGAAGGTTTGACCGTCAGGGTCAAGGGCCTCGCGCAGTACATAGGTGGTAAGGCTGTGAGTCGCCACGATCACAAAGGGACCTTCCCAAGAGTGGTGGAACTTGGCCGACGAACCCAGGGTCGGAACTTGTCGCTCATGCCACACCCAGTCACCCCTTTGAAAAGGGGTGCCGTTCACCTGCCTATCGAAATATTATTTTTGCCGATCTGCCGCCGCACCTAAGTGCTGTCGAGCCATGTTATGAGTAGACCTAAGAAGTTCCTGTAGTTCCCACACATATGAACTTGGAGTGTGTTGAGGGGAAAGAGTAGACGGTACGCGGGAATCAAGTGGTAACCGAAAGGGACGTCCTGTAAGCATAAAGAATGGGGCATACCCGGTTGATATTTGTTCCGCAGTCCGGTAGGCCATCATAGCAAAAGGGAGTCGTTCGTCCCAGACCTTCTGGTTAGGTCCGCTTGCGAAACTTTTTAGGAGTTGGATGAGAGTACGGTTGGTTAGTTCGACCTGGCCATTACCTTCTGGGTGCCACGGTGTCGTTCAGGCCTTGTAAATATTCAACATCTCACACACTTCGCGTAACAGTCGGCTCTCGAAGTTGGCCCCACAGTCGGAGTGTAGAGACAAGGGAGCGCCAAAGCGACAGATCCAATAGTTGAAAAGGGCTGTGGTATGGGAGGCAGCATCTTGCCGACAGAGGGGGGCGGCTTCAGCCCATTTGGTAAAATAATCAACCATGACTAGTATGTAGCGGTGGCCATGTGCGGGCGGGAGTGGCCCCACGATGTCTAGACCAACGCGTTTAAAGGGAAAGCTAGAAGTCATAGGTTGTAATGGGGCTCGTGGGCGATGATTGGGGGATTTTAAAGAGGCGCAAGTAGCACAGGTATTACGGAAGGTAGAGACCTGGCATCGGAGTTGGGGCCACCAAAAGCGTTGCCAAGCTGCGGCTTCGGTTTTATTGCGGCCGACACGGCCTAATTCGCTATGTAGATCCGACAATACCGTGCGAACCAGGCTGCTTGGAATGACGACCCGTGTGTCGCGAGTATCTTCGTCGCGTATGAGTAAAATATCGTTCTCAATGTAAAGACGGGGCCAAAGGCTACGAATGTTGTAGGCCGTTTCCGACGAACCGCGTAAATCATTGAGAGTGGGGCGAGGAAGACCGTGAGCCAAATGATCGTAGGTGACTGCGGTGTCTGGGTCAGTGCTCTGGGCCGCGGCCCAGTGGTGCAGGGTTTCTGCACTAGCATAAACTACGTTGACAGAGTCTTGAACAAATGAGGGGTCTAGAGAGTCGGCCGTGGGCGGAATGCGCAATAAGGCATCGGCGTTGGAGTGTTGCTTACCGGGGCGGTATATAGGTTTAAAGGTGTACGCCGGCAAAAATTCCTGCCATCGGGCCAGCTGGCTTTCTGCGTCTGTAATACTTTGCAGCCACTGGCGTGCTTTGTGGTCAAAGTGGAACTCAAAGGGCTTGCCAAGTAGGTAAGGTCGGAACCGCTTAACAAAAGTTACAACAGCTTGCAGTACACGATGATACGTGCAGTAATTGCGCTCAGGTTTAGACAGCGTTCTACTGGCAAAAAATGGGTCTCTCCATACCATCATCACTGGCTTGTGACAGAACGGCACCAATCGCGAAAGCGCTGGCGTCGGTGTCTAGAATGAAAGGTGGGGCATCCGCTGCAACATGAGGCAGTGCCAAAATAGGGGCACTAATTAGGAGTGATTTCAATTCGTCGAAGGCGTCCTGACAATCCTGAGACCAAATGAACTTCGCTTTCTTTTCCATCAGTCGGTTGAGGGGCCATGCAATGCCGGTGAAGTTACGTATGAAACGATGGTAATAGGAAGCCAAACCAACAAACGCTCGGACCTCGGTGGAGTTCGTCGGGGTGGGCCAACTGCGTGTGGCGTCTATCTTCTCGTCTGAGACTCGGATGCCGGCCGCTGTAACTTCATGGCCCAAGAAGGTAACCTGGGTACGGAGGAAGCGGCACTTTTTCGGATTCAACCGTAGGCCAGCGTCGCGGAGGGCCGCCAAAATGGCATGCAGGTTCGCATTATGTTATTCGATTGACCGTCCGAATACGATGACGTCATCCAAGTAAATAAGACAGCGGCTGGGGAACAGGTGGGCCAGAACAGCCTGCATAAGACGTTGAAACGTGGCCGCCGCGTTACAAAGCCCGAAGGGCATGGTCTCGAACTCGAACAGTCCATGAGGTAGGATAAAAGCCGTCTTCTGACGATGGAATGGTTCGACTTCCACTTGCCAGTAGCCCGATTTAGGTCAAAGGTGGAGAACCACTTCGACCCGGCTAAGGAATCGAGTGTAGACTCAATGTGAGGTAGTGGGAAAGAGTCACGGGTAGTGAGAGCGTTAAGGCGCCGATAGTCGATGCAGAACCGCAACTTGCCATCTTTTTTAGGTACCAAGGTCACAGGGGAAGCCCAAGGGGAATGAGAAGGTCGGATGACTTTATCCTTGAGCATAGTAGTCAACATCTGGCGTACCTCCTCCTGATAATAATAATATGTTTATTATGCCAGTTTACAGGCAATTGTAAAGAGTTGGTAATGCACCTCTTGGGCGCCTTCCAACACCTCGAAGACCGGAAAAAACCTAAAACAAACTCCCTATGTTGCAGCCAGTATTGGTTTTGTTTCAGGTTTTTGTTTTGTCAATACTGGGCGAGATAGGGAGTTTGTTTCAAGTGAAAAAAACCTGCCTTGAAAGGTATGATACAAACGGAATAAATGTACAGTTGTAAGCTGAGTTGACTCATCAGCAGGAGAACTGTTTCATATCGTTTAAAAACATTAGTTCCAAACGAAGAGGGTTGGCACAAGAACACAGTGTTCTCAGTCTTCCTTCAATGGTTGTCGGCAAAAGTTGCGCGCTATCGGCTGAAAGGTTAGCAGACTGCGGGCTGCTGCTTCAGCCGCATTATCTTCAGCAGTGAAGCCTGGCGGGGTTCAAAGTCCACGAACGCCATCAGAGTGAAAGAGAGATTCCACCGAGTCAGCACCCAAAATTCGTGAAGGTTGTCCTGAATGTAGAAAACTAGTTATGGCTCTCTTAAACATAGGGTAGTTTTGCTGGGTTTTAATACTTTTGGGCAGCTTATTCCAGATTGATATGGCATTTACTGAAAAGAATTGCCGGTACTTAACTGTGCGTGCCATAGGAAGAAATAAAAATACGTCTCGATGACTGGCGCGTCGAGAGTGCTCAAGCTGCCTTATTGTACTAAGAGGATTAAAGGTTTGACCATTCAAAAGTTTAAACAGTAAAAATAGACCCTTCTGCAATCGACGAAGCCATAGGGGATCCAGCTTTATAAGTTCGCACCTTTGGTGGTAGGTTAAGTTACGGTGTTCTGCAGTGAAAACTCGTCTAGTGAAGAAGTGCTGCACCGATTCTATTTTCTTCCGTTCACTAGTGCGCAGAAGACTGAATAAGGGTGAGCAACTCGATTGACGCGCAACTCGATTTTTCGCAGCTAAGTGAATTTTCAAATTTTAATAGGATTTAATCGTTTCCTGTCGACTTTATTAGCATAATTGCTGTTCATAACTCAAATTTTTAACCCCTAAGCCACTCCACAAACCGGTGGTCATTTTCATTGACTATAGGTGGAAATATACAGTTTTCTACTGTTTCAACTGACATAGCCTCCTAGGAATTCTCTAAGATTCAGTTGAATAACGCGTAATTAATTACGTGAATATTAAATCAGATTGTATAATTTGAAAGAATACTCTTTCCCAGCAAGAAATAGTGTACACTGGTCGAAATATCAATCCAGATATTTTTCACCCTACATAGCCTCATCTGAATGTTTATTTTAGATTGCAAATTTTAAAAAGATTTCCAATTTCCAACAAGATTCAGTTTACACTTGTTGCAATATCAATCGAGTGAGTGTTCATCCAGCGTAGACTCGTCAATTTTATTCTCTTTATAAGAGAAACTTTCTTGCATAGCCTTGATTAAAAATATATCTAACTGCATATACTTCTGATATTTTAAACTTCAATATGAAAATACAGTCAGTTTTTAGACGAAAATCCCCCCTTAACGACCCTCTTGATGTTAAATTTTTCCAAGATCAACCCGTCTTAAATATGAAAGAACTGAATCTTGACGCTTTGGACACTTTTAATAATTTCATGTCTCAATATGGATGTTTGCTAACAGTTCTCAGTACCATCTTTGATGGAAATGTCTCTTCGCTCACTTCTCAGCAATGTGAGAAATTAGAGCCCTTCATCAATTTGGTGTCTACTGAGACCTGTGACCGGCAAAAAAGAAGTTATAATTTTCTTTTAAAGAATGTCCCAAAAAGTAAAATTCCACTAGACGTCGCCTGTCAATTCCTTTACTCGTGTGGTTTTAACTTTAAGGTCGCAGAAGCTAAAAGATTGTCCTCTCGAAGCAAAAATCTACCGATTTTGGTAAAACTTTTTTCGGCGATAGAAGTTGACAACCTCTTCTCTCAGCATGAGCGTTCAGCTCAATACCTGAAAAAACATAAGCTTTTTATATGCAGGGATAAAACCCCCATGGAACGTAGGATTTCGTCTGCATCTGCAAAAACTAGGCACACTCCTACCCCTACTATTCCAAATGTGGTATCTGAGGTCGACGCAAGTTCACGTCCCTCCGGATCAGCGACAACATTTAGTTCACCCGAAGCCTCACTCGCAGTCCTTACTCCTGAGGCAGACGCAAGTTCACGTCCCTCCGGATCAGGGACAACGATAATTTTACCCGAAAACTCACCTGCAATCTTTACTCCTGGCTCGAGTGAAATTCCATCGCCTTCCGAGCGAACCTCGCCTGCTAAAGAGGATAAACCTAAAAGACCTAAACGTGCCCCCCGTAAATCGAAGCCAATTGCAAAAATCAGTAATTTACATAATTATGGGAACAGTACTAACATTTCAGCATCTACGCCAGATGTCAACACTCATGTTTTTAATTTTCCAATCCCCAAAATGGCCCACAATCCACAATTAATTCACTCTAATAATACTATGAATAGCTTCTCGCAACCTTCAATGCCATTTTCGAATGCCCGTCCTCCGACAAATTATGCTGACACTTCAGCACCTATAGCAGATGTAAATACTTGCGTTAGTTATTTTCCAAACCCGCAAATTGACCAAAATCAGCACATAATCAAAACCACTAATTATGATCATAGTCTTCCATACCCATTTAGGTCATTTTCAAACGTGCGTTTTCCGAAGAATTATGCTAACTCTTATCATAATCATTTTTTACGACCGCCTCCTACTTTTCTTACTCCAAAAAACGGGCACCCTTTCCTCAATTTTCAAGCAAATCTGCCACCATACAATAATCCTAATATATTTGACAATTATATTTCAGCTAATTGTAGACCACAGCAATCTTGCTTTTCGCCTTTTGTTTCTACCATGCCAGTTCCCTTTCCGTCACCAAGTTTTCCTTTTTTATAAATACGGATGAGCGTAGCCTGCATCTCAGGGATACGCTCAGTATAGTTTCTTTGAATGCGAGATCAGTTGTAAATAAAATGACAGAGCTCAGAACAGTAGCTTTTGAGCTTGATCCAGATGTTATTTTAATAATAATAGTAATTTGTATATTTAAGGCCCAAGGGGCCCTGTCGTTACACACTTAGTGCTATCGTGAAAATAAAAATAATAATGATAAGCAGTGAACTCTTATAAAATAATTGTCATCGGCAGTAAAAAAAACTCCTAGATCGGTGGATGAGTTCAGCGGGCCACCGAGTTCAAAAAAAAGTTTAGGAGAAAAAACTGCCTTAATAGGTAAAAGGGTTTGATGTGGTTAGTTTGGGACCTGATGTTGAGGGTTCGGGACG
Organism: Ligula intestinalis; assembly: GCA_036362985.1. NCBI lineage: Eukaryota > Metazoa > Platyhelminthes > Cestoda > Diphyllobothriidea > Diphyllobothriidae > Ligula > Ligula intestinalis. The sequence continues at coordinate 6,221 of JAYGXS010001310.1, forward strand.
TTTATGGTCATGGGAAAAAATAATATATCGTTGAGTTAGGAAGGGGTCATCCGGAAGGCAGGAGAAGGCAGTAGAAGTCAAGGCAACGTCATCGAGTTGCTACCCACCAGATTCCAAAGCCAATCGCGAAGACCACAACGAAGGTTGCAAAAACGGAGAAGAATTCGCAGCCCTTGGAAGTGATGCTTGACTCTGCAGAAGGAAATGCTAACATATTTAGAAACCATTTTAGTATCCTGAGAAGAGCTTCAAATGCCAGGAGGACCCTTTTCAAAATCTACAACTTGCGTGTTTGGAAAGGAAACAGACAGTAACGACTTTATTTCCTTTAAATTTAAATGCTTATATAATTTGCCTTTAAAAATCGACAGTTTAGAAGACAGTCTACTATCAAGTGGAAGGTTGTTCCAAATAAAAGCATATTTGGAGGTAAAAAAGCGAGAACGGTTAGATGTGGAGCTACGGGGTGGTAAAATTATCATGGAAGAGTTACGAGTGGCGTAAGGTCGGTCAACTGGAAGGAGAGCGTTAATTTGTGGGAGATTAGGACTATTGTTAACGCGAAACAGAAAGCATAGACCAGCTTCGAGTCTTCTTATCCAAAGAAATTTCATGTTTGCTAATTGACATCTATCTGTATAACACATACCAGACCCAGAAACAGAAAATATTTTACGAGTGAAAACTCGCTGAACCTTTTCAATCTTACTACGGTCATGCTGGGTCATGAGGCCAAAAAGCGGGCAGCAGTATTCTAGTATAGGAAGAACAAACATGCGGTATAGTTTTAACTTCATTTCTGGAAGGAAAAAGTTATGCGATATAAACCCACATATCTGTGCGGCCTTGGCAGAAATTCGATCTGCATGAGGTGATAATGCAAGCTTATTCGTGTAAGTAAGACCCAAATCCTTTATCGTAGATCTTTCTAACAGTGGACTATTTTGGAAGATAATGGGTCCAGGAAGCCTTGTGGGACCAAAACTCAAGAAACTACATTTTGATGGAGAAAACTCCATCTGCCATGTTGCGCTCCAACTTGAGAGAGTACGCAAGTCTGCGTTAACTTTATCAACACAACTACTGGCCGTGTCCTTAGAAAATGAGTAAATACACTTAAGGTCATCAGCATAAATGAAATTTTCCGAATTATTTAGCACTGTTGAAATTTCATTTATGTAAAGAATGAAAAGGAGGGGACCTAAAACCGTGCCTTGTAATACACCACTCGTTATCGGCTGAGGCATCGAGTAGCTATTGCCTACTAAGACCTTCTGGCTGCGGTTAGACAGGTAGGAGGCAATGAAATCGAGGAGGGGAGGCCTGATGCCTAGGGCTTCCAGTTTCACTAAAAGGCGCCTATGAGGCACCTTGTCAAAAGCTTTACTAAGGTCAAAGTAAATCACGATGACTGATTGCTGTTCATTACGAAGTGAAGTAACCAGGTTAAGGAATGCTAAGTGGCAGGTTTCGCATGATCTTCCAGGTAGAAATCCAGACTGTGAGGCACTTAATAGTTTATTTTCTACACAAAAATCGAGAATTTGATTAAAAATGATCTTTTCCAGAAGTTTGGCTAGGGCCGGGGTTTTATGAACACCTCGGTAGTTATTTACGTCCGAACGAGATCCTGACTTGAAGACTGGAAGAATAATAGATGTCTTCCATGAGTCAGGAAAGAAACCGTTTAGAAGATAAGCTGAGAATAGATAACTTAGCAATCGGGGGAAGCTGAATACTCTCTTGATAAGTGAATTTGGAAGGCCGTCAGTACCCGAGGAGTGCGAGTTTTTTAGACGGATAATGTGCTTACGAATTACTTCTATGGAGAAATCTATGGTACTGATAGTATTGACTGAGCATGGCTGAAAAGACGGGACCGGTTCAGATTCCATCGTAAGGTGTTTTGCAAAGAACGCATTGAACAGTTTAGCCTTCTCAGACTCATCTTGCACAAAGTTTTTATTTTCATTCAGTAAGGGGGGGATTTCGTGACCTCGTTTAGCGGAGGACCGACGGCGGAACAGTTGGGCAATCGATTTTGCAGAGTTTAACTCGCTGAGTGCGCAAGATTCCCTATGTTTGTCACGTGTAAGACGAATCTTAGACGCTAATTCGAAAATCTCTGCGATTCTAAGGTGCACCGATAATGAACTAGTAGACTGGTCTTTCAACTGTCTTTGCAATTTCTTCAGTCTAGACATAAGAAAATGAGGAACGGTGGGGTCCGAAGTATAAGGCTTAACAATTTTGATCGGCACAAATTCCAAAATGCTATTTGAAATTGCCGTCATTAAGTCACCGAGAATTGTTACACTGTTCGTGGAGGAAAGCTCCTGCCAGTCTAGTGAGTCCATAAAGTTGTTAATTAAATTAATATAAGCTAGGTCAAACGCACGGTAGGTACGAGTGGTGCTAGCCTTTTTCGTAGAAGCAAGCGGAAGGCAACAATGGATCAAAGTATGGTCACTTGGGAAGAGGTTCTGATTGTAGTCAACAAAAAGGGGGAAAATGTCATTAGTGAAAATTAAATCTAAAATATGCTGATCCCTTGTTGGGGAACAGACCAACTGAGACCAGTTTGAAAAATTGATGGTATCTAGGAAGGGCTGAAATCTGGATGGACAACAGTTTAATGACCAATCAATTTCGGGAAAGTTGAAATCCCCTGCGATAACTTTAGCATCAAAGGCGGACTCCGAAATCAGCCTAAATATTTCGCAAAGCTTTTCATCATCTTCCGATGATGAGTTAGGTGGACTATAAATGCATCCAATAATCGCCTTTTGACGGGGAGACAGGATAATGGATGCAAAGCAGTAATTGCCCGAGAATGACTCAGCATCTAGGTTGAAGGGGAAATGCTTAAAAATAGCTTTAATATAGAGAAGACAACCGCCACCACGTTTACTAGGGCGGTCTTGACGGTAGAAATCATACTCGTCTATTATGAGTAAAGCATCAGAAATTACTGGATGGGTCCACGACTATGTAATGCATATAACATCTGGCTTCAGCTCGAACGCAATAGCTCTAAGCTGAGCCATCTTATTTAAAACAGATCTTGCATTAAGCAGGATGATATCTAGTGAAGCTTGAGTAATCGAACTAGGGTTATATTTATTTAGTAATACAAATTTGGAAGTGGGTAATTTGGTTGGAAGTTTGGAGAATAGCCATCGACTGGAGCAGGACAATTAACATAAGAAAGCTGAGGGGGATAGCTGAAAGCTGCAGGTAGACAGCTCTGTGAGATCGATGGGCCATAGGGAAACGTGCCGTGGTGAGTTTGCTGATAGTTACCGGGAAATTGGGAAAACCAAGACGGGAAAGACGGGAAAGAGAGGCTGGAGGGCGAGGTAAGGTAACTATGAGGATAAAGCCTGGCCCAGTATGATACTTGTGATAAGTAGGGTAACTTATATGTTTGTTAGCTTCCTGTTGTAAAGGCTTAGTTAGTGTTTGGGAAGGCTGCATGCTCGCGGTTGTATCACTGAATCTTGGGCTCACTCTCTTATCCCTGACTCAACGCTCGCTATAGATAATTTTAGTTTGTACCGACAAGACCGCATTGAAAAACGTGGCGGTGGTTGCCTTCTTTATATCAAATCATCTTTTGTACATTTCCCGTTTCATCTGAGCATTTCATCGTTTTCGGGAGATGTTTGCTTTATTTCAGTCATCCTCCCGCACAATAAGAAAGCCGTAATTGGCTGTGTTTATAATCCCCCATGTTATTCTGGTAATGAAAGTGCGCTCTGCGAACTGTTTGCAAAAGTTGCAGAAGCTGAAGCCGATGTCAAAATAATCATAGGTGATTTCAATCTGCCAGACGTTGACTGGGAGGCAAATACTTGCCCGCCAAAATTTCAAAAATTGGTAGAAACTATTAATTTTGCAAACATGTCACAACTGGTCAGTTCAGTGACTAGAAATGAGAACATATTAGATTTAATTTTTACAAATGACGTCCACCCTCTCTTTATGAATTTTCATCGTGATCTCTTTACAAGTGACCACGCATTAATTCAGTGTTGTTTTCCAGTCTCTCTTTCAAAAAAGCCTGAGGTAAAATGTAATAACCTCGATTTTGCCAACGCAAACCTTGAACCCATAAATGACTTCGTAAGTAATCTAGATTGGCACACTATTTTTTCAACTAATGATCCAATCTTTTTCAATGAACTTTTACAAAACCTTTCAAAAAAATTCAGACTTTTATCCCACTTAAGCCTATTAAATCAAATTCAGCTTCCTCTACCGTTCCACATTTTCTCCAAAATAGACTTAAAAAATTACGGAAGCTACTTAAGGATCCGTCTAATAGCTCTTTGTCGGTGCACTTGAGGATAGCACAAATAATTGAATTAGCGCTAAAAATAAGGCTTGCACGAGATAGGCGTAGAGAGTCCCTGGCACTAAATGATGCTAACTCTTCCAAATCCGTTGCTCAAGTCTTCCGTTTTCGGTCATCCGCTAAGCTTCAGAAAGTCATTCCGCCTTTACTCGATAATAGTAATCATTTTGTTACAGAGGATTTGGCCAAAGCAGAAATGTTAAATTCCTTCTTCGCCAAGTTCTTTACAAGTGAGACTAGTCCAACACCCGAAATACCTCTGATGTGTGATGCAAATCTCACTTCAATTGATTTCTCCCCTACAAGTATTCATAAAGAAATAGCTCGTCTCAACAATTCACATTCAGTCGGGACGGATAACATTCCAAACTCATTTATTAAGCAACTAAGAGATATTCCTCCTTTACTGAGCAAATTATTTACAATATTTCTCGAAAACGGTTTTTTTCCTGATTCTTGGAAAACTTCTATTGTAATTCCAGTTTTTAAATCTGGTTCCAGATCTGACATTAAAAATTATCGTGGTGTTCATAAAACACCTTCCTTAGCTAAACTGTTTGAAAAATTAATAGCCAATAAAATTACAGATTTTTGCATAAGCAATCAAATATTAAATATATCTCAGCATGGTTTTCATTGTGTGCCCACGAAAACAACAAGCCTTAGTGGGGTCCTCATACTCTACCCCTACCGCTATTTTAAGCGGTGTCCTTCAAGGTACCGTTCTGGGCCCCCTGTTGTTCTTGCTTTATATAAATGATATTTCAACAATAGTTAAACACTCTCAATCGTATATATACGCGGACGACTTGAAATGTGTATACTCCTTCTCTAATTCAACAGCTGAGGAATGCCTAGAACGCATTCATTCGGATTTGGACGCTCTATCTGCGTGGAGCTCCACTTGGCAGATGGAGTTCTCGCCTTCTAAGTGCCAGTTCATGTGTTTTGGACCTGAAAGGCTGCCACAGCCTATCATTTTTCAAGGTTGCCCCATGACTGAATGTTCTAACATTAAGGACTTAGGTCTAAGTTACACCAATAAATTAGACCTTTCACCTCACGCTGATAGAATTACAGCAAAAGCTGCTCAGATATGCGGCTTCATCTCTTATAATTTCTACCTTCCCGAAATGAAGCTAAGACTTTATCGTATGTATGTGCTTCCTATTCTCGAATACTGTTGTCCATTCTTCGGTCTAATGAATGAATCTAGCCGTTCAAAAATTGAAAGTGTCTAAGAAGATTCACTAAAAAGGTTCTCTATCCGGCATTTTCAGACATTTCATACTCAAAAAGATGTGAGATAACGAAACTGAAATTTCTTTGGGTCAGGAGACTGGAAGCAGGGTTTTGTCTCCAGTTTCGCCTTAATAATAGTTCAAATCTCCCCAAGATTTCTGCCCTTACTCCCGTTACTCGCCCTTACAACCTAAGAAATTCAACGTTGATTATACCTCCTCCTGCTTCTTCCACTTTTAAGCGATCTCTATTTTTTGCTTCTAGGTATAGCTATCTTTGGAATAATTTGCCGATTGAAATTCGGGCGTTGACTAGTCTATGTGCATTCAAGCAAAGACTGCACATTTATCTTAACACTGAATCTATTAACCTTTTGTTTTCTTCATCTTTTCCGGGCAGCTTTCTCCACAATCCGGAGAAAGGACCATCGGGAATTTAGGATCCCTTCTTGAAACTACCTTCCTCTGACTCATGTACCCCGGAATCAGGACGCAGTCTTGACGGCTCTCGTTTCGCTGGTCATCAACCATCATCAGGGCCTTATATTTGGTCACATCACAGACATCCCCAACGATGGTCTTGTAGATTTGATGGACTTTTGGATATCATACAGCGGTGCCCATCACGATCATAAACTGGTGGGTTCCCTATGTTCCATTATGCCGCACCGGTTTGGGAACCCGAGTGTAGTGCCGGGAAACCGTCTATACCAGTAATGTTTCGTTAATACCTATTGTTCTGCCCCACACTCAGCTTCGACTGAGTTTGCTTCCAAGCCCCTCCCCCTTACTAACAGAGGCAGTGGGTACCAGAATACATAGTCAGAATTCTAGATAACGATATGGCTCATCTGTGTGTGCCCTTGAATTTCACCTTCCGCATGACACTGCTATATTCATTTTTTTCGAATCTAACAAATTCGCTTCTAAACATTTATACTCGTCTCATAGCTATAGACTACGGATACTGTTTGTTAAACCAATTATTTCTAGCACTTCGTGTTATCGAATTTTTGGTTTATTGATGAGGCCCATTGGGCCTGAAATATACAACTTATTATTATTATTATAGTATTCAAGACTAGGTCTCACGTACATATTATAAAGGCTAGTTCTAACCTTGATAGTCTTAAAATTTCTAAGGATAAATCCGGTGGTTCGGCGTGCTTTCGAGACTATCAGGGCACAGTGCTCTGACAAATTGAGACTATTAGATTAGGATATGCCCAAATCCTTGATAACTCCTGGGACATTTAGTTCGTGGCCGTCAATGCTTAATTCCGGTTGATGATCGTCACCAACAACCATAACGGAACATTTGTGCCATGAAAGGGTGAGGCGCCATGTGCAACACCACTGGGCGAAGGCCTGAAGATCCTTTTTTATCAGCTCGAGCACGATGTTGCGATCTGCCGGTTTATATCGATAAGCGACTTTTAAATCATCAGCGTACATGAAGGGTCTGCCATACTGAAAACAATCTGAAACGTCGTTTACAAACAGGCAAAATAGGAGCGGACCCAGTACACTACCCTGTATAACTCCACTCCTCACATGCGTGGGGTTGGAGATAACATTGGAAATTTTTACTCGTTGTGTGCGAGCACCCAAATAGGAAGATATGAAGTTCAGTGGCTTGCTACCTATGCCGAAGGAGGCTAGTTTCAGAAGGAGGAGGTTATGATCGACCCAATCAAAGGCCTTAGTAAAATCAAAATAGACGCTATAATTGGCAAAACCGCTGTCTCTAGATTGCAGCACATAATCAAAGAAAGAGAGCTGGCAGGTGTCACAAGATCGTTTCTCGAGAAAGCCATGTTGAGCTGTACTGAGCAGGTTGTTCTCTGTCAAGTGACGCATCATCTTTTCTTTGATTAAGGTCTCCAAGATCTTCGATGCTGCGGGAAGTGTATTTATTGGCCTAAAGTTGTCGAATGATGTCGATCGGCCATGCTTGCGAATAGGCATTATGTGCGATTCCTTCCAAAACGAAGGAAAGGTTTCGCTCTCAAGAGCAAGATTAAATACCTTACAAAGAATAGACGGAAAGATATCATTCGCTTCAGCTTTTAGAAGGCTAACTGGGACGCCATCTGGTCCTGGACTATAGGATTGGCGATAACGACGAATGGCTACAGTCACATCCCAGACGGTAAAACTTATGGTTTCGAGTATGGCACCCGTCCAAGCCTGGATAACCGGAGGTGCAGCGAACGAGCTTTCACTAAACGTTTTGGATAGGAACGCATTGAAGCTATCGGCGGTCAACTTAGCGTCAGCTATGGGGTTTCCTTAAGCATCTTGAAGTATGGGGTGTTGCGTTTTCCTCTGCGCTTTTACTGTACGCGAAAAGAGTTTCGCAACATTAAGGGAAGGGTTTTCAGCGAAATGAGCCTCATCGGCTATCTGCTTTTCTTCGGAGAGCTTCTTAGCCTGCTCAAAGATCAGTGTGATCAAGGGCAGAACGGAAGTGTCGTTCTGCCGATGCAAACGACGAGAGAGTTTACGCAGCCTACGACGGAAAGACAGAGGAAGGTACACTTCATCCTTGACATGTATTACTTTCTTACGGGGGACAAAGTGGAGGATGAGTGGATCCAACACTTTGTACAGTGCATCGGTACAAACATTTACATCCAAACATTGGAAAAATACAGACCAGTGGAGAGCGTTTAGATGTGCCAGTAGGTCAGCCGTGTTTGCTGATCGGAAGTCATGATAAAAACTATACTTTTGGGAAAATGTTTCATCCGCCTCCAGTTCTAGTTCACTAACAACTG
>JAYGXS010001311.1:0-14596 GCA_036362985.1 Ligula intestinalis
ATGTGGATGACACCTTTGTCGTCATTGAACGGGATCAGGTGCTCACGTTCAAGGAACGTGTCAACAGCGTCTTCCCGGACATCCAATTTATGATGGAGGAAGACGTGAACAACCAGCTGGCCTTTCTTGCTGTCCTCGTCTGTCGAAAAGATTGTGGTGGTCTAAAGACTAAAGTATTCAGGAAAGCGACAAACACGATGCAAGTATTGAATTACAACAACAGTATTTGGCATTCGATCCCATTTGTCAAAAACGTATGGGAAGCAGTCAGCCGCCTTCTCGCACCACTTGGATTTGGAGTCGCACACAGGCCGGAGGCAACCATAAGGCGTCAGATAACGAAGCCAAAAGACTCACTGCCACGGCAAGAAACATCTGGTGTCGTCTACAGGGTCTGGTGCCGTTGTGGTCAGAGCAACGATGTCGGAGAAACTGGTAGACTTCTCAGGACGCGAAGTGCCGAACACGCGGCTGCAGTGCGGCGAAATGATGCCAATTCTCAAGTTGCGGCTCATTCGACGAGACAGGGCCACACCTTCAAATTTGATGAGGCCGAAATTCTCACAAGAGGTGACAATCGGGTGAACCGAGAACTACTTGAGTCATGGTTCACGGGCCCCCAATCCATCAACAAGTGCAACGATTTGCCCAATCCATATTCAATCCTGAGATTCAAGTTGGCCAAAGCAAGCCGTCACTTGAGGAATGGACAGGCCACTGCCTCATCGTACGCCAACACCGGGGAGCCAGACGGCCGAGCAATCATCATGCCCGAGCTCACCGCCCGTGACGAAAGTACAACAGGTCAGAGCCCGCGTGCCGTCCAACAAGCAGTCAACGCACAAGAAGGCAATTAACGTTAATTGTCGCTGTATGCTTGCAGTAATGACTGTGTCCTATAAATACTGCAAACTTCTGTGCATGCTTAACTTTTCTGCTTCTCATGTCTTTGATGACGAATCCGCAATGGATATCGAAACGTCAGGCAAATAAACATATTGTCCCAGCGATCGAGTTTTCTTCTGCTCAATTGCTTTCTGGGACACGGATGTTCGCTTGTATTGGCAATTTAGGGTGTTATGGTGTGTGTTATTTTGACCATCGCGATCGATGATGTTCACCATATGCCCAAGAGCAGGGACGCTGAATGTGGACGAGCAACCATCTACCCTACTCCAAACCCTCTCGGCGCTTGAACCGCTGACAAGACAAAGTTGACATGACCGACCAGGAATCGGACGTAAGCCGCTTTCTCCAGTGCAGTCAGAAACACCGTCTAACTTATTCTTAAATGACTATAGCCTTTTGCGCTGGCACTTTTGTACCAGCTTCCCTCATTCACCTATAGCAGGTGTCAAGACAGGTTCAAGGAGGCCGAGACTGATGTGGTTACTCCTATTTCTACTAGTAACTATTACCTAGTTATGTAGCAGCGTGTTAGTAGTACTGGTACTATCATTTTTCAGAGTTGACGCTGATTAAAGCCAACGCAGGAGTATGAATCTAGGCTTAACCTATTCCAAGTAAGTAAATGTTTGGGGCCTGAGCAGAGCAGAGCCTGCGTTGGTTTCCACCCTTTCAACTTTGTCCATCAGGCTGTAATCGTTCCTACTAGGTTCTGACCACGACACTGCTGATAGAAGTACCTGCCTATGCTAAAGTGCTAATTCTTGTAATCATGCTTAATAAGGCCACTTACTAGTATACTATAATAGCACAAGTCCTGCCATGCCTAAATGGCGTTAAATTTGCCGTCTATAGACTACCTATAGGCCTACTAGAGCACCTCCCTCTCGACACAGTAAATCGCGTTGGACTTTGGAAATTCATGGATAAGTGTGTAGAGCACATCATCCACATAGTATGTCAGCTCCACGACTTGATACTGACGCGCGTCACGGACTACGGGGCGGTGTCTGAAGCCTAAGCAGTGAGCAGCGGAGTGAATTAGGGCTGTGTCCTCGCGCCTACCCTCTTCAGTCTCATCTTCTCTGTCATGCTGATGGAAGCCTACCGTGAGGAGCATCCCGGGATCCGCATCAACCACAGAATGGAAGAGCACCATCTCAACATCAGACGTATGCAGACCCCCACACGCATCCCCACGACCACAGTTCTTGACCTGCTCTTCGCGGACGACTGCACTCTCAACACCACAACACAGGCGGACATGCAAAGGAGTACGGAACTTTTCGCCGCAGGTTGCGCAAACTTTGGGCTTACCATTAACCCGGATAAGACAGTGGTCATATATCAACCGCTGCCCGGTGCTGATTAAAAGGATCCACGTATCAACATGAACGGCAACGAGCTCAAAAACGTAGACAACTTCACCTATATTGGCAGGAGGCATTCCCGCTACACCAGAATCAACGACGAGATTGCTTGCCGGACCTCCAAATCTAGCCAAGCCTTCGGCATGCTTCAAGCTTTTGCGTGGAACCGTCACGGGTTCCAGCTGTCCACGAAACTGAAGATTTGCAAAGCCGTCGTTCTCATGACACTCCTGTACGGAGTAGAGACTTAGACCGTCTACGCCAACCAAACTCGAAAGCTGAACCATTTCCAGCTCGCGTGTCTCCGTCGAATACTGAAGTTGAGATCGCAGGACAGGATCACAGGTCACAGCGGCATTCACCGCGATGTTGACGCACCCAGCCCATTCTGCACACCCATCACCAGCCCCACCCACTCAGCGCCTCACCATTTCCAAGCTAAGGATCCGTCTTCAAGCCCGTCCGCCAAGCAAAAAGTAAGTGCCCAACAGGTAAGTTTGATCCTGCTTTGCTGAGGTCGCTACAGAGTCGTGGCTGCACCCGGCCCTTCCCACGTGACTGGTTCTCTTGCCCAGGAAACTTCTCAGTACACCGTATGGGAACGCCAATTCATTGCGCTTGTTGATGGACTGGGGCACATCGACGACGCGACGCTCTCTCCAAGGTCGCACGTAAGGCATTTAAAGAATTCAGAGTCGACAGTGACCTTGTTATCGTGCTGGCGGACAAGGGGCGGTCCACTGTCGTATTGGACAGGGCAGGCTTATAGGAGTTAAGGCTTAGACGGTTAACCCTAACACCTACAATCTTCGAGGCCCGGTTCCTTAGGAGATAGGAGAAGTCTTGGGAAGGCCAGAGTAGAAGGAAGAGTTTATTGTGTACACAGGACGGAGAATAGATGGAAAGAGTGTTGACTCGCGGATGACCGCAGTCCGGCTGCTAGGGCGTAAATTCCGGAGTGACTAGAGCATCAGGAACCGCCGGCGAATGCTTTGTCCCGGGGGCCAATGGGGTAGCTGATGTCTTGCATAGCACGTGCGCACGACCTTGAGGTTGGCTAATGCTGGATAGCCTGAGCGCGCATTCGCGCTGAGGAGTATGTGCGCGTCGTTCAAGGACAGCTAGCGCCTAGCCTAGCAGTGGGCGCGCAGGCAGGCTAAAGGTGCCATGCGTCAGCGATTGGTCTTGGGCTGCATGTGGCTGCAACAAGGCTACTACAGGCTACATTCAGAAAGCTCAAACTTTGTTAGACGATCATCAGTCCTACGTTCCACGCGAGATCAATACAACGCTGCTGGCAATGGAGAACTCAGGTGCAATGTCACCAATCGACCGACGCATGGTGAGAGCGCAAGAAACGGCCTGGCCCGCTTCTATGGTCTCCCCAAGGTGCACGAAGAGGGCGTACCCCTCCGGCCAATCGTATCTTTCAAAGGAAATCCAACCTCCGGACTGGCAAAGTGGCTGTTTCGACGGCTCAAATTTTTGACCACTGATTCAGACACAACAGTCATGTCGTCAATACATTTCTTGGAGAAACTTAAAGGGGTAAGCCGCCAGCCAAATTATATCAAGGTTTCCTTTGATGTCACGTCCCTTTTTACTGTGATTCTACAGGACCTGGCAGTCAAGACTATCCAACTACTCCTAAGAGAGAAATACGATGAAACGAAGAATCGCCTCGGGCACGCCCAAATCCTCCACCTACTAAAGTTCTGCCTCAAGACATACTTTACCTACAACGACACTATCTACGAGCAGGTGAAGGACATGTAGTGGGTCGTCGCCCGTCCGATGTCTGGCTTTCCCGTCGTGTCCTCAGTTCGTCTGGAGCTCAAGGTTATTTTGGTCGCTAGACTTACTAGCGCGCGTGACGTGGACCACCCAACACGCTCTCTGCCCACACGCTGTCCAACTAATCACAGGTCGACCTAGCCAATTAAAGTGCTCTCCCTCTTTGTCTACTGCCCCGAGTTCTCTCAAACTGTCACTTGGGATCCAGTCGATCTCCTGAGCGTACGGGCTCTCCCGAGTCAATCTACTCTTATATATTCTCCTCTCCCTTGTGTACACAATATACTCTTCCATCTACTCTGGCCTTTACGGACTTCTCTCCTGCACTAAGTAGCCATGGTCTGAAGATCGCAGTTGCACGGTTTAACTTACTTAACCCCCTGCGATATGGGTGACATTCCAACGTGAGATTAACACTCAACTTCTTATGTGGCCTGCCATCTCTGCATAGTTGCTGACTTCCCGACCTGTCCCAGCGTAGTTCCTTACGTATTTGGCGATTTATGGACCTGTCCCTACGTATTTGGTGATTGGCATTCGCGACTTACTGCCGATAGCCCATTCAGCCCAGGCCATGGTTAATTCCCAATCCAACAGAGATGTCCCTGGCCGAGTATCAACACCCCAGACCTTCTCAACAGGTGGTACTACTTCCACCGCCAATGTTACCCTTTGATTCAACTCATACTGATACGGCATACTTATTTTCTGTTGACGTTTTACCGGACCAGCGGCTTTCTTCAGCCGCCCCTGCATCCTGGCTCATTACAGCCACAGCCGCCCACACTGTTCTGCAACTTCACCTTGGCACGTATCGCTCTCACTTACTTTAACTCTTCTTCCTCCACATGGATTCTTTCAATTTCCTCGTTACGGTCTCCCGGGGGAGTGTAGTGGCCCTAGCAGCCACTCGGAACCCAAGATCTGATGGACAGCGCTTTTGCCCAGCGTGCCGAATGCCGCCTGCGATCAGGTGCTAAGTCTCAGCACCCCCTGTCCGTTCTGGTGACTCACTTCACATAGGCGAGCATGTCCGGAAGCCCGCTGCTGCTAACGCTTACGTCTGCACTGAGGGCTGCTTCTGACAACAGCCAATCACAGATCCGCAAAAGACTGGTCTCTTTCGACGGCGAATAAGACGCATGCACGCCTTGATCGATGCGGCTTGTACGGCCAATAACCTTTGAGGCAACCAGACAATGCTGCCGCTTGCATGCCTGCTACTAAAACGGCACTTGGAGCGCGGCTGGCTCTCCGGCGGACGTGCCCTTCCAAGTCAGACTTCTTCCATCTATTCTCCGTTCCACTGTGTACACAATAAACTCTTCCTTCTACTCTGGCCTTCCCAAGACTTCTCCTATCTCCTAAGGAACCAGGGTCTGAATGCTTTTAGACGTTAGGGGTTAACCGTCTTAGCCTTAACACCTATAGGAGTACTTGTAGTGGGTCGTCGCCCGTCCGATGTCTGGCTTTGCCGTCGTGGCCTCAATCTGTCTGGAGCTCAAGGTCATTTTGGTTGCTAGACTTATCGCAGGGGGTTAAGTGAGTCAAACCGAGCAACTGCGATCTTCAGACCATGGCTACTTAGTGGAGGAGAGATGTCCATAAAGTACAGAGCAGTAGAAAGAATGTATTGTGTACACAACGGAGAGGAGAGTAGATGAGAGTAGATTGACTCGGGAGAGACACGTCCGATCAGTAGGTTGACCGGGCCCAAGTGAAGGCTGAGAGTAGTCGGGCCAGAAGACAGAGAGAGGGCCAGCTTTCATTGGCTAGGTCGGCCTGGAGATTTTGGGCAAAGAGGCATATTGCGTCAGGAACGCGTGCAAGCATGCCATTCGTCGCCTCCCAAATCCGTGTAGATGCGGGGACTATGATTGGCTGATAAAGACCTCGAAAAACTGCATCGGTAAGCCTTTGAGAAAGTGCAGTTCGACGCGAGCTAGTCAGTTAGGCACGACCCGCTACAGACTTACTAGCGCGCGTAACGTGGACCACCCAACACGCTCTCCGCCCACACGCTGTCCAACCAATCACAGGCCGACCTAGCTAATGAAAGTGCTCTCCTTCTCTGTCTAGTGCCCCACGTTCTCTCAAACAGTCACTTGGGATCCGGTCGATCTCCTGAGCATACGGGCTCTCCTGAGTCAATCTAATCTCTTCTATTCTCGTCTCCCTTGTGTATACAATACATTCTTCTTACTACTCTGGCCTTTACGGACTTCTCTCCTGCACTCAGTTACCATGGTCTGAGGATCGCAGTTGTTGGGTTTAACTCACTTATTTCCCTGCGATAGGCACGCCAATGGGTTCACCCATTTCTGGACATATAGGAGTTAAGGCTAAGAGGTTTAACCCGAACACCTACAATCTTCGAGGCCCAGTTTCCCTAGGAGATAGGAGAAGTCTTGGGAAGACCAGAGTAGAAGGAAGAGTTTATTGTGTACACAGGAAGGAAAATAGGATGGAAATAGTGTTGACTCGCGGAGTTGTGCGTCCGTTCCCTATTCGGGTGGGCTCCGGAGTGTTGAGAATATCGAGCGTCGCCGGCGCATGCTTTGTTCCGGCGGCCAATAAGGCGGGTGATGTCTAGCCTCGCGTGGACGCGCGACCTTGAGATGGACTGTGATTGGCTAGCGTGTACGCGCGGTCACGCTGTGGCATACGTGCGCATCGGCCAAGGGCAGTTAGCGCTTAGCCCCAGGAGACGGTGGGCACACAGGCAGGCTAGATGAGTCATGCATCAGTTGCTGGTCTTGGGTTCCAAGTGGCTGCAAAGAGGTCACTACAGACTCATAACAGAGGCGGTCCTGCAATGGTTGGAGTCGTGGGTTTTCCAGCACCGCGAAGCGAAATTCTGGGCTCGGTAGGTGGACGACACCTTCGTCGTAATTGAGCGGGATCAGGTGCTGATATAGGTGGTAAGGCCAAGATGGTTAACCCTAACAGCTATAATCGTCCAGGCCCGGTGCCTTAGGAGATGGGAGAAGTCTTGGGAAGGCCAGATGGTTAGGAATAGTTTATTCTTGAGAAGGATAGAAGAATAAGTTGAGAGATTTGACTATCGGAACACACATCCGGTCGCGAGGCGGCCCAGGTCCGAAGTTCTGTCTAGGGAGCAGACAATCGAGCCGCCAGCTTTGGCTGCAACAATGAAGGTCATTGATTGGACCACGCGTGGGCAAACCGGCGTGGACGCATTAGCAAGTGCGTCAGTGCGTCTGGCGGCAACATCGGCCTAGAGCTTTGTCCAGGCCGATTGAGGTCAATCCACTGTGGGTTGAGGCCAGAATGGGGGAGACATTGTGCGTGCGCTTGGCTGCGCCTCAGTTGCGCGTCAGTTTCGTCTGGCAGCAGTGGCGGTAAGGTCCACTACACTGACATTCAAAAAACGTCTAAATGCCGTCTTACCGGACATTCAATTTACGATGGAGGAAGAAGAAAACAACCAGCTGGCCTTCCTGGATGTCCTCGTTTGCCGCAAAGACGATGATGGCCTAAAAACTAAAGTGTTCAGGAAAGCAAACAACACTATGCAAATCCTGAACTACAACAGCAACCACACAAACGGTCACAAACGCAGCTGCGTAAGAGAGTTATTCCGGCGCGTTGAAATGCATTGCAGCGAAGCAGACTACAAAGTTGCAGAATTACAATATGTTCGACGGGTACTGAGAGCAAATGGTTACCCACGCAATTTTGTCAACCAATGCACACGCAAACGAGAGAAGAAGCCACGCCCAACTGGTCCAAACGTTTGGCGGGCCCTTCCGTACATTAAGAATGTTTCGGAAGCGGTCAGCCGACTCCTCACCCCACTTGGAGTTGGAGTTGCGCACAGGCCAGAAGCAACCATCAGGCGCCGGGTCATGAGACCGAAAGACCCACTGCCACGGCAGGAAATGGCTGGAGTCGTTTGCCGGATCTGGTGCAGTTGTGAACAAAGCAATTATGTGGAGAAACCGGAAGATTACTCCGGACGCGAATGGCCGAGCACGCAGCGGCGGTGAGAAAGAAAGACGCCAACTCCCATTTTGCAGCTCACTCGACGGAACCCGGCCACATTTTCAAGTTTGACGAGGCCGAAATCCTCGCAAGAGTTGACAACCGCGTGAGCCGCGAGCTGCTGGAGTCATGGTTCTCAGGCCCCCAGTCCATCAACAAGCACAATGATTTGGTGTTCCCATACGGTGTACTGAGAAGTTTCCTGGGCAAGAGAATCAGTCTCGTGGGAAGGGCCGGGCGCAGCCACGACTCCAACGACAGCAGGCATAATTGTCACGCAATTATCAGGCCCGAATCCGACGCTGACAAAGCAATTGTGGCAATTAGTGAGTCGAACGCGAAGTATCAAGCCAGTACTGCATCAATTAAGACCCAAGCGGTGGCTACAGAAGTAAAACAATCATCACACACACGCGGATGACCACTATGAACTATAAATACCGTGCAGCCTGTGCATGTCGCCACCCCATCTGCGCATGACCATGACTATGTTATCATTACCTTTGATAAAGGATTCCCGAGGGAATCCGAAACGTCAGGCAAATAAAACTCTTGTTCCAACGATTTCGTCCTCTTCCTTTAAACTGCTTCCTGGAACTCGCATATTCTCTACTATTGGCAACATTATTGTTGTCAGCAGTAACTTAGTTTAAGTGTCGAAAGAGGAGATCTTCGAGTACAGAAGGTTCTCCCAAGTCAGAAGTCAGTAAGACCAATTAGGTTGGACAGTTTATTGTAAGAACGGAGCTAACGAAATGCTCTGCAGAAAAGAGCGGCTCACAGTTGTTGTATGTGTTCCGTGCCTCTGCGGACAGGTTACGGAATCGGGGAATGTTCTACAAACCAAGCAGGAGAAGGTGCACAGCTCGCGAGGCAAAAGGCAAGGCGCCAAGACGACCTGGAGGCATCACGCGACCTAGAGCCGGACAGTCACGCGTGCAGCTAGTCAGTGTGACTGCAGGCGAAGATTATAATAGCGCCGATCTCCGTACCGCCACACTAGCTCTTAGGCTAGATCAGTCTTTTATTTGCCACGACTGCCACGCTCACACGCTTCGAATGTCGCCCCTCTCTGGTACGGACCAACGTTCGTCCGATTGTCAACTGCCTCCAACCTATTCTCCACTACCTCCGTGTAGAATCTACTATTCCTCCTACCTAGCGTCCTAGGTCTTCTCTTCCCGCATGGAACCGGATCTAAAGATCGTAGCGGCAAGGTTGTGGGATACGGGGTAGTCCGGCCGTATAATAGAAGATGAATGTATCCCAACGGTTATAAGCTAGTAGATAAGGCGTGGAAGGTCAGAGTTTTATGGAAAATTTACTCAAATCCAGAAGCGGTAGAATGTAAGTAAAAGGTAAGTGATTCCCAGACGAGTGCAGTCCAGCCATGAGCGGGCCGGATTCCAGAGTCGCATTCCGGCGGGTCTAGTCACCGGGTCCAGATGTCTGCAACTGACCATAAGGTCACCGGCTCCGGGAGTGAGCCTAAGCAGTCAACATCCTTAGGTCCTTTGTGAACTGGCCTTGGGAAGTGGTTGCTCAGCTAGGCCAGACGCGTCCGTGACCTTGATCGCAGGTGGGCACGAGAGCCATACCTGCGAGACATGCCCCAGACGAGTGCGAGCAAAGCATGGCTTAGAATATTAGGTCGCTACAAGGTCTTCCCTATTAAATTAAGCGACTGTGTTAGATTCATTCATGCTGTTTTCTGGGGTGATCAATAAGCTGAAACTTGACTGCGCGTCATGGTCCGTTTTAGCATTATTCGGTGACAATAGTGGCATCAGATAGAGGAGCGATACTTATGATCAGAAAAAACTTGAGGCGCTGTAGTAAGTTTGATTGATCCATTCTGTGGAGCAGGCCTCACATGTCCGACACTTTGCCAAATAATAGCCAAGAGATCATATCTTTTATCCTGCATCGGAGGCGTCTTTGGCCTCACCAGCATTTAACTGTGCTCTTCGATATAGGGTCCTCTGGACATCCACTTTCACGAAACATGTTTTAGGCACCATCTGAAAACCAAGCTGTTCCGACCCAGCGACCCGTGTGAGAGTAAGTTCGTTTCATCTAGCCTGCTTTATGTTTGGCCGCCAGACAAAGCCCTGTTTTGGCAGTTTCCAAACCCATGACATACGCAACTTCAAATAGGTAACAGTACTTTTGCCAGCGTCCTAAATGATCTGATTTAATTTTTGCACTACGTGTCCAATCCTTTGGTAGGAAATTTTCTTTTTATTCCTGTATATTGTTTTTATCATCCTTGGAACATAAAATTATAGGTCTTTAGGTTCCCAGGGAGAAGAGTGTCCCACTGACGCCGACACGGTAACCCATGTCTCTCAACTCTTCAGTGACAAATGCATTTGATTTGAATTCAGACCTATTGGAAAGCCACAAACTTCTAACGAGCTGCTGAAGATGGGCTAACAGTTACCTGCCAAGGGTTAGTAATCTGAATCGGAAAATCGACCATATTTCAGTCTTCTAGTCCAACTTGCATCTCTTATGTTTCTAAGTAACACCTCTCGTAAGCCGGCATATGTTCGCAGATTTTGTAATCAGTCACGATCAGTTGGAGACGCAGATCTACTGCTCATCCCATTAAAACTAGCATAATTAGCCTGGCGGCCCTTCCTGAGCTTAGTCGGCAGGGCTGAGGTCACGGCTAGCTACCAAAAATACACTCCGGTATTTGTGTTGTTATCGGGCTTTGAATCCTATCAGTTGGTCAGTAGGTTCGCGCGCTGTTGTCTGAGCTAAGGATCTGTGGGAACCTGCCGCTGTTGACTCACGCTGCCTGCCTTTCTTCGCTGCGGCAAGCCTTGCAAAAGCGCCAGACAATCGATGACCGCCTGTCCATCTGGTTGGCTGTAACTTCACACTAAGCCCATCCTACAAGCAAGGCGGAACTCACTCGGCCTTCCGCCTCGGCTCGAGACGGATGCTACACTGCAGTGCTCTCTCACGGTCCTGATGGTCGGACTCAACGCCAGGCCGAGTCAACTACCTTTCTACTATCTATTCTCCTACTTGTTCTGTACAGAATATAACCTTCTCCTACTCTGGTTCTCCAAGACCGGGCCTGGAAGATCGCAGTAGTTAGGCTTTGACCGGCTTAGCCTTAACTCTTTTTGCGATAGATCCACCAAAAGTACGCGGAATAAACGTGCACTATTTCGGCCTGATTTATTATCCATTGCTCGTTGTCACGCTGCCGATCGCATGGTTTCTGGATCTCAGCTCCAAAAGAAAACGCAGCTCCTGCAGTTGATCCTACAAACAGATCAAATTGACGAAAGTCAATCTTACGGGACATATTTGGTCCCCTGTAAGGCTAGTATTTACACTGCGTACTTCTTAAGCTGACCGGCTTAGCAAAATCTCCCGGCAGATGGGCCATCTAGGAGTTGAACGTTGCGGTTCGACTAGCCAAATCTGCTCAAACAAGTAAACCACTACTATTAGTTATCAAAAAAGATATTATCTAATGGGCGTCATTGCGTACGAGGCAAGGATTCCATACAGCTAGACGGTAATAAGGTGGATTCCAACTTCTGCCCAATCAAGAGGAAGACTGATTTGGCGAGCGTACGTATACTTTCGATTAAATATCGTCAAGCCAATACATTTATGTGGGAATGGGGTGCATATTAAAGCATTTCATCTGTTCACAAAAGTGAGTCGTGGGAAAGGGAGGTCGCAAGAGTCGACGCCTATCCAAAAGAATAAAGGAACACCTGGCATGTCTGAGAAAAGGTGAAGTCAGGAGCATCAGCAGCTCTATCCTGGCGCACATGGTCGATTCCAGACATCGAGTTGACTCCAACTATGCTTTCTGAGTGATCTACAAGGTCCCGCAAAATTATCCTAAGTCCCTGGGTCAGCGCCTGCTAGCAACAGCAGAAGCGACCGCTATCAGGTGGCGTTGTTTGCAAAAAAGAACTTCCTGCAAGCTCTGCAGCTGACTTAGCCCACTTTCACTAGGCGGCTTGCAGTCATCCGTGCTCTGTTTGTCTCCCTCTCCGAGACTGCTCCAGCAAACCCTGCCTTCATATTTAGCATTCTCACTTTACGAAATGACGAATACTTTTTAACATGCACTCCGATCCCATCTAAATGTATTGGACTGATGATAATTTATCGATAGTATACGCAAGCTCGCCAAACTAGTCGTCCGAACTCTCTGATGGGAATTTTCGCAACTTTACTAAGAGTTAGTTTCACTAACGGAGTTACAATCGATAGAACAATGGCCTGTAGCTCAAGGGCACAGTATTCACTCACAAACGTTAAATTAACTAATATCGCGGATTCTATTCCTAGTTCCTGCAAACCTGCGATGAAGAATGCTGGCTGATGTCGGCTAACAAGCCAGAAATGGCCAGCTCAATCCCTCTCATCTTTGTCCGTATTTGTAGTAAGGAAAAAACTTTCTGGCTAATTGACTATCTGTCGCTAAAAGATCACCTGAAAGGACCTTAATCCAGTTTCATATAACCAGTGCAAGGAGTACCGACGATTGCTGTAGGCTGGAACGATTATTTTCCGCTTGTACCTCGTTGCCAGCCAACCGTACGCCAATTTAATGACAGTGTATGGCCAGCGACGGAGGTCGGGATCCAAACCATAATTTACTGACGTTTGGGACTGGGGTATGCCACCTCTAAGATCAAACCCGACAATTTCAATTGTGTCCCACATTGTGTTTGGCGCATTGACTTTAGCGGGAAGTAGCTTGTAACACGACACCCAAATTTATCCTGATTCGGAGTACCTATTAAGGACGATGCATAAGCCGTAAATTGTAATTCCAGGCCCCTATTTCTTGCCTGTACATTATGAACCCGAAAATATTTCGTTTCGATCTATCGTTATTTCATTTGCCGTATCAGCTAACGGATGCCTAAATCGCGCATGCAGGGCTTGCATGTAAGAGGTCCTTGTTGCCGACAGTTCACGTCTGTTATTATCTTAATACGTTTCAATACGGGGGCTTAATTGATCATATTTGAACCATTGCAACAGGAGAAGTCAGCACATATCACTCATTAGTAATGTATATGCTGGGACAAAATGTCCTTATTGCAAACGCACAGTAAAGATGATCGAAAATGACTTCGCGTTCCACAGGATCAACGAATTTAGTCGCGGCTCCTGGTAATCAATGTAGACAACAAAAAACATGCTTTGTGGGTGCACACAATATGACCATGTTGAATGGCATCACCGACAGTGACGAGGATGACTACAATCCGCATTCGTCAGCCGTCCACCCAACCCGGGAGTTCAGGCCCCGGGACTAGCGCGACCAGAAGTCTAACGCCATGCCACGGAGAATATGTTAAAGAGTCTAAAGCATAAGGTATGACGGACATGAGTAAGTTGTTGACTGCGTCACTTGAAAACTATGATAGACTAGGAAGGATAATCGAAGACCATCGTGGGCAAATATATTGCAGCTCCACAGCGCATACTGCGCAACTGGATGTGCAAAAGGAACGCATTACACTTTACGTCCTGACCACTTTGGTCTGTCACAAGTTGTTTGCTGGTAACATCGAAAACCACGACCTACGAATGTCTGAGAAGTGACTACATCGCCGCATCGGGAGCACGTTACCCAAGATGTCTGCAAACGCATCTCATGTGTAATATTGTCATCCGCCAAAAGCAGTCCATTGGGCCGTCGTATGCGATCATGCTCAGTACGGCCGCAATATTGATAACATGCCTAGTTACCAATATCAGTCTACAACACGGACACTAAAAACAACGGTCTTCAATTAGATGTCATGCTGGACCCTGACCAATGCCTTATTTGTCCTAGCAACCGAATTTTAGTCTTACACATACTCACAACTCTTGCAGCCCCACAGAACTGCGAGCGCATGCAATCACGTACCCTCCGCTGACGTGCTATAGTTAAAGTAGACTACCTACCCCGTCAGGTTTGAAATAACTAACACCAAGAATTTTCCTCATGCACGAAGACCTTAAGGCATTGCGCCTACTGGTCACAATTTATTTTTTGATCCATGAAACATGTTAACTGTGTACTACAATTAACGGTGACATCATGCCCTCTTTAAATAGGCAAATTCACAAACAAGGATGACTCCGAATGCAGCTTGCACATCGCCAACTACATAGGTCAGTCAAACGTAAATGTTCACAAAGCACGGTCGTCTAAAATTGGAAAACAATCATTAAAATCTGCGAAATAGTCATACAAAGGTTTCAGCATTCAGTAAGAAAGCAAGAGGGTAATAATCACTCCAACATACTCAGTGAAAGACACATGCCAACCGTTTTTGTATCCTGGTAACCTGTATCTGAGTGATTTCTGTTGGAGGTAGACCAGCCTGGCGATAAAAAAAAACAACTTTGAATGATCACCTTAGCCACAACCACGAGACGTGGTAAAGGAGTCCGAATATAAATCATATAGCAAAGCTCATCAGGATGATAAGACAGCCAAGAGAATGTAATCACAGTCTTACCACTCACAGATT
>JAYGXS010001313.1:0-14587 GCA_036362985.1 Ligula intestinalis
AGAACATAGGGAACCCACCACTTACTAGCAGTTAGACTACCTTAGAAAGTTTTCCATTGTGTATTTGCCAAGATTTTTTGTATATTTGTAGTGATATAGCCTCTACACATAGCACCAAATCTGTTTTTAACTCACCTGCACCTGATTCACGGCCAACTGTAAAGAACTGCCGAACAGACAGAGTCATGTGTACGAGAAACGTTCACCTTTCGTGCTGATTCCGAATGAGGATGTTGTAGTCTTTTGCTTGTGAAAATGCCCAGCATTCCTTCACCTTACCTCACTACAGCTATCTTACCGTACGACATGTTCCATACTTTCAGATCTTCCGTTGTCGCTGCAGATTGTTATTATCAGCACTGCACTCCTCACCGGTATCTAACTGATAACTCCTGACCATCCCTCACTCCGAATTGATCCTCTGAATAGTACATTGGCATGCTTATGTGTCGTTAGTCTTTCGCTTTTATTATTCACATATTCTCTTACTGTAAAATATTTTATATGTCAATGACTCGTTATCCTTGTACATCTCTGTGCCATTGTCTGTTTTGGTGATTTAAAGCGCTCTTCTGTTTTATATAAACATGGAAATATAACCTGTTTCTTATGCATATTTGATCGCCCCACAAGTATAGATGACTGGAGACGGAAGAGGATTTGGCATTTATATTTTTCAGCGCCGGTTCGGCAATATCTGCACAAAGTTAATTTCGAAAAAATAAAAATTCAAAAAGAAATTTGACAATGCGTGCAAGTAGACGTAGAAAGTCGAAATAATGTCAGCAGAAATTGTCCTTTTGGGGCAACATTTAGCAATGTTTTGCAGGTAATTTTGAACTTAAAACGAAAACTTATGACAGTTAAAAAAACTCTTACTGTGAAAATGGAGGCAATGTTCAACGGGCCTCCATGCTCAAAAAGTGTGAAAGAGAAAAAAACTGCTTAGGAAGATAGTAGTAGGAACACAGTAGTAATGCAGAAATAGGTGTGGGTGGTCTGATGAAGGTGAGTAGTCGACAAAACTGCAGCATTTTAGACTGAGTACATTCGTGTGGCTTCGTTTGATTCAGCGGTGTTTAATGGAAACATCTAGGTTCTCGGGGGAAACGAGACAGAGAGAATAGTTTCAAGCGGATCTCCTAAATTCCCAATGGTCCTTTCTCGGAGTCATAGAGAAAGCTGCTCGGAAAAGATGAGGAGAATAGAAGGTTAGTAGAATCAGTGCTAAGATAAATGTGCAGTCTCCGTTTGAAAGCAGACAGTCTAGTTAACGACCTAATTTCGCTTGGCAAGTTATTCCAAAGAAAGCTATATCTGAAAGCAAAAAACAAAGAGCGTTTACATGAGGAATATGCAGGAGGGGGTATAACAAATGCCGAGTTTCTTAGGTTGTAGGGATGGCTGACGAGGGTAATTACAGAAGTCCTGGGTAAATTTGTGCTATTATTAAGCCGAAAAAGGAGACAAAAGTCTGTTTCCAATCTTCTGACCCAAATGAACCTTAGTTTCGTTAATTGATATCTATTTGAAGCTGTCGGATACAGCAGTTTTCGTGTGAGCTTTTTTGAGTTTGTTCAATTTTTGAACGGCTAACTTCATTCATGAGACCGAAAAAGGGGCAACAGTATTAATTTCATTCCAGGAAGATAGAAATTATAAGAAATAAAGCCGTAAATCTGTGTGGCTTTGGCTGTAATTCTATCGGCATGAGGAGAAAGGTCTAATTTATTGGTGTAGCTTAATCCTAGGTCCTTGATACTGTAACATTCAGTCGTTGGGTAACCTTTAAAAATAACAGGTTGTGGCAGCCTTTCAGGCCCAAAGCACATGTATCGGCACTTAGAAGTGAGAACTCCATCTGTCATGTTGAGCTCCACGCCGAAAGAGCGTACAGATCAGAATGAATTTGTTGTAGGCAGCTCGCGGCCGTAGAGGTAGAGAAGAAGTAAACACACTTGAGATCATCTGCATAACTATAAGATTGGGAGTGTTTAACACTCAATGAGATATGATTTATGTAAAGCAAGAAGAGCAGAGGACCTAGCACGGTACCTTGAAGGACACCACTCAAAATTGCGGTAGGAGTAGAGTATGAGGATCCCACGAAGACCTTTTGTTGTCGATTTGAAAGATAAGATCTCATGAAGTCAGTAAGAGGACTACGAAATCCTATAGCCTCTAGTTTGGCTAGGAGCCTCCTGTGAGGAACTTTATCAAATGCTTTACTAAGGTCAAAATAGCAAGCAACCACAGATAGATGATCAAGTCAAGTCAAGTCAAATGTATTGAAGGAAATATAGGCAAACGCCTTTGAACTCCCTCTTGGTACATAGGATTTCAGAAATGCATCGGCATAGCCAAATATTCCAAAGAAGTCGTTTACACAATTTCAGACAACTACTCGCTTGCTTCAAGTAATTAACTCACACTCAGTTTATACGAGCCAGCAGTGTAACTGAGGAAGAAGAGCAGACAGTGAAAAAACTCCTACGAAGAGAAGTAAGTAGATTTAGAAAAGACATCTGGCATGTTTCACAAGATCGGTCCGGCAAAAAGCCATGCTGTGAGGAGTTGAGAATGTTATTGTTTATGCAGCAATCTGTAATTTTTTTGGCAATTAGTTTTTCAAAGAGTTTAGCCAGAGAGGGTGTTTTATGAACACCGCGATAATTGTGAATATCTGATCGGGAACCAGATTTAAATACGGGAATTATAATAGAAGTTTTCCAGTAGTCCGGGACAAAAACCATTCTCAAGAAACACTGAAAATAACTTACTATGTAAGGGTGGGAAATTTCTTAATTGTTTGATGAGTGAGTTTGGAATGTTATCAGTTCCAAACGAATGTGAATTTGTAAGACGACTTATTTCTTTTTGAATACAAGTGGGTGAGAAATTAAGGGAACTGAGATTTGAATCACACAGCAGGGGGATTACAGGAGTGGGACTAGTTTCGATGGTAAAGAACTTGGCGAAAAATGAATTTAGCAATGCTGCTCTCTCCAAATCCTCTGTAACAAAATGATTGTTGCCATTGAGTAAGGGTGGACTGACTTTCTGAAGCTTAGCCGACGACCGAAGACGGAAGACTTGAGCAACTGATCTGGAAGAATTCGCATCACTTAATGCTGTGGCCTCTCTACGCCTATCTCGTGCAAGCCTTATTTTAAGCGCTAATTCAAATATTTTCGCTATTCTTAAGTGAACTGATAAAGAGCTATTAGACGTATCCTTATGTTGTTTTTGTAATTTCTTAAGTCTATTTTGGAGAAAATGTGGCACAGTAGAAGAAGCTGAATTTGATTTAAAAATCTTAAGTGGGGTAAGAGCCTGAATATTTTCTGTAAGGTTTTGCAATAGCTTCTGGAAGAAGTAGGGATCGTTAGTTGAAAATATGCTATGCCAATCTAGGGTACTTACGAAATCATTTACTAATTCATGGTTCACGTTACCAAATTCGACGGTATTGCATTTTACCTCGGGCTTTTTAGAAAGAGAGACTGGAAAACAACAGTGAATTAAGGCATGGTCACTATTGAAAATATCACGATGAAAATTCATAAAAAGAGGGTGGACATCATTTGTAAAAATTAAATCTTATATGTTGTCATTTCTGGTCACTGAACTGACCAGTTGTGACATGTTTGAAAAGTTAATAGTGTCAACCAATTTCTGAAATCTTGGTGGACAGGTATTTGCATGCCAGTCAATGTCTAGCAGATTAAAATCACCTACAATTATACTGATATCGAATTGAGTCTCTGCAACTTTTTCAAAAATTTCACACAGCTGCATTACATTACTTGAGTTACATGAGGGATTGTAGACACACCCAATTATCGCTTTTTTATTGTGCGGCAAGATGACTGAAATCAGACAAAAATTTCCAGAAAATGACGAAATGCTCAGGTGATACGGGAAATGTACAAAGGATGATTTAATATAAAGAAGGCAACCACCGCCACGCTTTTCAATGCAGTCTTGTCTGTACAAACTATAAGTATCTATGGCGAGTGTCGAGTCAGAAATAAGAGAGTGTGTCTAAGATTCAGTGACACAGAGCACATCTGGATCAAGCTCAAATGCTACTGTTTTAAGTTCTGTCATCTTATTAACAACTGATCTCGCATTTTGTGAGACTATACTGAGCGTATCCTTCAAATGCAGGTTACGTTCGTCAGTATTTTAAAAAGGAAAACTTGGTGACGGAAAGAGAAACGACATGGGAGAAATAAAAGGCGGAAAGCAAACTGGCCCTGGTCTACAGTTGTCAAGTAATTATTATCAAATGAACGGTGCATATTGTAGAAAGGCCTATAAGAAGGGGCTACATAGAAAGGATGGCTGAAGTGTGGCATGGGAAAACCAGGAGGGGGCATAAAAATAGGATTTTGAGGCATTATATCATAATTTGACGGAAAATTTGCCTTCGAAAATTGCATGACTGATTTTGAAAAACGTTTAATTTAATTAGCTCGCTGAATTATATGGGGATGTTGCTGAGGTTTGGGGAGAGGAAAAGCGCTATCTTGAACGGTTTGGTCTTTGTTAGATACTGAGTTGTTATCGGTAATCATATTGCCGAATTTTAAAACTGACATAGATTTACTAGGGGCGTTCGTAGGTTGATCGGAATTTAAAGCTATCACAGACGTTGTTAGCTTAGAAGGAGAACGACTTGACGAGGCTTCAATCTCACTCGAATCACGAGTAAGATGAATGGGAGAAGTATCAGGGGAAACTGACATTGATCCAGAGGGATGTGGCTTGCCTGAGCGGGAAGGCCGGCCTCAGAGATAACTTTTGGTTTTGTTGAACCAGAGCCAGTGTTCCCATTTGCTACTTTGGATAAAACCCGACGCTCCATTGGCGTTTTATCCCTGCATACGTAAAGTTTATTTTCCTTTAAATAGTTGGCTGACCGTTCATGCTGAGCGAATATAAGGTCTACTTCTATCGCGAAAAAAAGTTTTACGAGAATTGGCGGGTTTTTACTTCGGGATGAGAGTATTTCAGATTCTGCAACATTAAAATTAAAGCCACAAGAGTAAAGAAACTGAACAGCAACATCTATAGGTTGTTTATCTTTTTAAGCATTTTTCAAAAGAAAATTAAAATTCTTTTTTTGCTGGTCACGGGTCTCAGTAGACACCATATTGACGAAAGGCTCTAGTTTCTCACATTGCTGAGAAGTGAGCATAGATACCTTTCCATCAAAGATGGCACCAAGGACCGTAAACAGACGAGCATATTGGTTATAAAACTTACTTAAGTTCTCTAAAGTATCAAGATCAAGTTTCTTCATGCTTAAGATGGGTTTATCGTTAGGAGGATTGGTATTACGTCTCAGTTGTGGCTTGGGTATCATATTGAATGGGAGGTGAGTGATAGGATATGTTCTAAGCAAAGTTAGGCACACATTTCGACAGAAAATTTTAATTACCGAAGAGGCTACGCAAGATGGAATTCTACGGGAATTCTACAAGTCTACAAAGTAGAATTCTACGGGAGTTCTACGTGGAACAAATTGAAGAATTCTACGGGACGTCTACATTGGGTCTACAATGTAGACCCTCTATTTTCCTCCGGACAGGGGGTACCTCCTTTATCACATTTTCCCCTTTTTTTCGAAACGCGGTAATAGATAACTTTTTTGAAGACATTTGTTATGGGGACGATGTATTTTTTTTAAAAAAACGTATAGAAAATTATATTGTACAAAAAAGTGGTTGATCATAGTTATTCATTAATCAGGGTTCTTTGCAAAATACTGGGGGGGGGGGGGAATGACGCAGCGCCTGCGAAGGAGTCGGGCCCATCGTCGTTGTTCGGGTCCTGATCATCTAAAAAAAACAGCGACCAATAAGGCAAAATATATGATTGCTGGAATGAATACAGTACGTTAAAGTGTTTCATTAACTCACCAAAAAATCTGGAGCGTTTTGGGAGCAAGTATTTACCCCTATTATGCCTTTTATAGGCCTTTTTAAATGCCTGAATGAAGGCTTTCTTTATTCCACCCCTGTCGCAATTGTTAGAGAGGCACCAGGCGGATGCCACTTCTGCGTTAGGAAGCCTTGAATCGGAATAAAGTAATACTTACCTGTTACTAGGGTGTGGAGTTCTGATTTTTCAAAAGCCCTTTTGGGGCTGTCGAAATAGGCACCGGTGTATGTAAGTTCGGCTGTAATACTATCAGCAAACAGGGCCTTGAAGACCCTGTCCGCGAAATCTTCGATAGTATTACCGCCAACACGCAGCAAATGGTTAATCTGTGAAGGCATTTAATGACAACATTATGACGTACCAACTGACTCCTGAAGCTACAATCAGATAGCCGTGACACTAGCCTATCAAACTCCTGCAGGTTTGTTGCCCGCGTGAAAAATATGGAAGGAGGCGATGTTGTTGTCGTATTCACGGCTGGCGCTTTCTGCAGAAGGTCTATGATGGTTTTTTGATTTGCAAGCAACTGCTGCATGGTCTTTGTCTGATAATGCAGTGCATTGACTAGCAAATTGTTAATATGTCGCAGTCGACGATAGACCTTAGAGTCAGAAGATCTCCGACCCAAACGACGGCGTTGAGAACTTGGATAAGGTATGTCTTAAAGAGGAGTCGTTGTTACGCAAGTGCTTACCATGTGGTGGAAACACCGTCGGTGAAATGCATGTAGGCAGCGTAACTTGACTGCCAGAAAAGGAGCTGTCTGAGTCCTGAACCATTATCCATTACATTTTCGTCAAATAAGTTATTACCGTCGACGATGACGATGATATGCGCACATGTCCGCGCAGGAAATCTTCATATTTACGTGGCGTCCGCTTCTCCCGCCTAGAATGGCGTCGTGAATTCTTCTCGTCAGACATAACAAGTCTAAAAAAGGAAAGGTCGCCGTTAGCGCCTGTTAACCTGCGGATTACTGTAAAAACAGTAACCGGCCAAGTCAAAAGCCACTTCCAGTTTTACTGGAAGGTATTGTAAACCGTTAAATTAAATTTTTTGGTACATAAGAAAAGCAAAAGTAAACGTCAAAAAAGTTATGGAAAAAGAGGAGATTCTTACCTGCATGTGAGAAGAACATTTACGTCACCTTGTCATCCACGTCCCAACGTTGATTAATCTCCATGAGGACGTAGAAGTCATCCACGGGGAACGATGTGTACTTCTCAACATGCGACGGCAAGGGGCAGGAGTCCAAAGTGTTTCCTATCTTGGCTTTAAAAACTTTAAAAATTGATGATTTGTGCGGGAACGTGTAGTAATCATCGATATCTTCATATGGGACGTAAACTAAGATTATTAAACCTGAGGGATAGCGAACAATGTTCTTAATACACAATAGCTTCCCATCGATGGAGATGGACCCATTCGCGGGAGTTGTCCCGATGTAAAGGCTCCCCTTACTAACAGAAGAGAACTGCGTGCACGGTTAACCATCTGCCGGTGGCAGTGGTCCACTCAAGTGTTCAAATTTACAAGTCCATTCAAATGGACCTGGTATGGATCGTGTGACTCTTAAAAGCTCCTGTAAACGCCTTGCTACTTGCTGTAGCTCTTGATCCCTCTTTTTTACCATATCCTTAATCATCCCTAAGTAACTCTCGAATGGGAAAGAAGAAAATCTTTCTAACGGACCGTGTCGCGCAACGTCCTCTGGTAGGTGAACAATGCTATGTACATTGTACACCATTTCCCCTAGACCATACAGTTCTTCATGCTTTTCAATAAACCGCTTAAGCAAAGTTGTTGCGTATGGAACCCAATCTTTGCAAGATGTAGGGGTTACTAGACAACGAATTGCGGTAGACAGAAGCATGAACTGTTTCCAATACTTACGCTTAATAGCATGCTTAAGAACAACTACCCCTGTGTAGAGTAAGAATCGCCTTAATTCAGTCCCTTTCCAATATTCCCACTCACTAAGAGATCGCGCTCTCTGACTAAATTCCCTTGGTAAATACCGATTAATAGCTTTCGACTGTTCATCTACTTTGACTACAGCCTCAGGGGACATCTTATACTTAGTTCCCTGTGGGCTTTTAACCCACAACTTCAGGAGCCTTCTCATTACACCTAGGTAAACAAGATGTAGTGGATCTAACGGAAAACATGTAATCATTTCTATATGACATGATAGCAATGGTGATCTGCCAATACGATGGCAGTCATCCATTTGATCATAAAAATCTTCATCGCTTCTTTTATGTTCACTGACAATATCGTAAACCACCTTCCTCCACGTGGGACGACGTATTCCCTTCACTTTGCACCGCTCGCACCCGTAATACGCATTAACATTTTTTATTTGCTTAATAAAAGCCCTCGCAGGAGCATCGCAAATGATAGCTCCCACTTTAACCTGAAACGTTTTGTCCAGTGCTTCAACATAAAGCCCTCTACTTGATAGGTAGGATAGTTCCCTTATCAACGGCTTACAATACGCCTGCACGTCCGAAGGCTTGCCCTTTCCGCTATAGCAAACTACACCTTCTATAGACAGGACCGTGCGAATAAACGAGGAGGAGGTTGTATGATCTACATTAGATCTACCATAGAACAGAGTGGCTTTGAGGTTCTTCAGGAGACGTTCAATGGCGAAGCATGCTTCGCTATAATAACATCCAAGACCCTTAAAAGCATTCTAATTGGATGTTTGTACACCCCTCCGGAATATAGTAATGATGACACTGGTCTTACAAATCTACTAGATATTCTATCGAATATCCAAACCGAATATAAGATAATTGCAGGAGACTTAAACCGTCCAGAAATAAACTGGACAGAACTATCAGCCCCATCCAGACATGATGAATTATTATCATCAATTGTGTTTCATAACTGGACGCAAATAATAAGCAAACCAACCAGGGGAAACAATATACTCGATGTTATTCTCACCAATGATATCTGGCCCTTATATACGCACTACGACAGCTTAACCTTCGATATTGATCATAAGACAATAATAGCAGTGCTCCCTCTTAACATTAAAATAAGACCTGATCCTAGTTACACTTCTATAAACCCCAAAAATCTTGACATTGAATCTATGAATAACTACATTAGGTCATTGGATTGGAGCTCTTTCCTCCTAACAGCATCCCCTCTAGAAGCTGTAAACATATTATATGCCACCCTTAATTTAATTCGAGATACCCTAATTGACGAGAGATCCCCATGTAAGAAATCACTAATCCCAAACTTCCTTTCCAAACGGCTAAAAAAACTTAAAAAACAACTCCACGACCCATGTATTAGTTATCTTTCTACGCTCAGACGCATTACAGAGATTCACGAGTTAGCCCAGAACATTGAAACAAATAAGACGATAGCAGCAGAACATCGGGCAATCGAGTCCCCAGAAGGGACAGCCCAAATCTTCAGGAAACAAATAAATAATCATCAAAAACAAGGCCCCCAAATCACGCTTGATAACCAAGGAATAGTAATAACAAATGACAACCAAATAGCAAATCTTTTCAACGAGTTTTTCTCAACCAACTATTCAGTCGAGGAAGAACCAATCCCCCAACCAACAGAAATGACGGCACTAGTATTAAAAGAGATATTGTTTAACGAAGAAACTGTAGAGAAAGCTATCCGCCAACTGTCCAATTCCACATCATATGGAACGGATAGAATCCCTCCTTGCATACTGAGGCATATGACATATGCCCCAATACTTCTGTCTAACCTTTTCTCGTTACTGCAGTCAAATGGTACTTATCCAGAAATCTGGAAAAAATCATGTATCACCCCAATTTACAAAAACGGAAATCGGTCCAATGCCCAAAATTATCGTGGTGTTCACCGAACATCGGTTTTAGCAAAAATCTTAGAAAAAATAATTTATAACCAAATGTTAGACCATCTGACGAATGTAAATCTCATACCCCCCTCTCAACATGCCTTTTTACCTAAAAAGTCATGTCAGTCCTGCCATCTCACTTTCTTGGAATTCGTCTCCAGAAATCGAGAGGATGGGAACACGGTAGCTACAATTTACTTTGATCTAAAAAAAAACTTTGACAAAGTCCCCCATAAAAGACTGATCGTGAAGCTAGCGAGTCATGGGATTCGCCCCCCCCCTCCTTGATTTCCTAAATCCTATCTTCAAAACCGATTCCAAGTAGTACAACTTCGAAATATAGTATCAGAACCAGCTCATATAAGCAGTGGTGTTTTTCAAGGCACTATGCTAGGTCCCCTCTTATTTCTTATTTACATTCATGAGTTGTCCAAGATATCAACCTCTGCTAAAACATTTTTATATGCAGATGACTTAAAACTCGCATATGCCTATAACAAAAATTCGATAAGTAGTGTGCATAGAACAATTGAATTAGACCTTCAAAAACTAAACGACTGGAGTGTTCAGTGGCAAATGCCGTTTTCACCAACAAAATGTCATCTCATGATTTTTGGACCACTAAAACTTCCCCCCATAATGTTTAGTGGTCAAGAAATAAAAGAGCTAACATCTTTAAAAGATTTAGGTCTTAGCTATTCTAATACTCTTGACTTATCCCCACATGTTAAGCAAATCGCACCAAAAGCCAATCGACTATGTGGCTTCATAAGTAAAAATTTCACATTAATTACACTTAAGACTAAACTTTACAAATGTACGTTTTACCTATTCTAGATTACTGCTCAATATTTTTCGGTACCATGTCATCAGATGACAGACAGAAACTAGAAAAAATCCAGCGAAGGTTTACCAGAGGTCTGTGTAAACGCGATGACGCCCGAGACTCCTATTCAATAATGTACAATAGATATGGTCTTAAACCCCTCTGGCAAAGGCGACTCCAAAATGGTTTAACTTTCCTATTTAAAGTGACACATAATCAGAACATCCTTAGCAATAATATGTTAACAAATCAAAACGGTTCCCGTTCCACTAGAAACAACCAGCATACAATTCATAACGCTAAAGCTAGGACGGCCCAGCGATCAAATTTATACACCATAAGATATGCGATCATATGGAATGCCCTACCCAACGATATTCGCAAAAGCCACAGTTTAGCCGAATTTAGAAGAAAGACCAAGCAGTTCTTCTCAAATGACATGACGCATATATTTCTGAATAAAATAGGACACTTTGCTAACCAGTTCTTTGACGTCCAATTCGGACCAAAAGGGATCTAACGGTCCAGGAGAGTTCCCGAAAATTTTGGAGAAAACTGGCAAATGCTGGAAGCTTTCCAGTCGACGGTTTCCAACGCTGATAAAATCAAAGCTCAAGCAAAATTGTGCCTTGCCTCCTTTTCCAATCCTTAAAAATAAAAAACAAAAACTAAGAACAATTTATCGATTCCAATATTCCTCTACTAATATCTAAATGTTTATCAAAAAATATTATGAAAGAAAATAATTTTCTTTTCAATTATACTAAAATATATATTGTTTCCTCTTATAATGTATCAGAAATATAAATACTAATGATGTAAATCTCAATCTCACTTAGATATTCGACAAACGAAAGGCCAAATGTCTTCTGCCGATGCACTTGAATGACGATGGTGCTTCGCAGCTGCCTCGACCCACCTCAGACATCTGCAACGTCCCATCTAATTAGCAAACTTGTGCCACTGGACAACGATTGTAATCTCCGTATCGAGCAGACCCATGCATACGGTAGATGCCATATCATCAGCTGATTGTTTGTAACGATCCCAGGAAACTGAATGGGTTTGTTCGACTGAGGTGCGACTTGTTGACGCGCGAACCTGGGATGACGATGTGAAGCTCGTGAGTGAGTGAAAATGACCGGTGTCCCTTCCTTTCAACTGCCGACCCTTCCCACAGTCCCAGAATTAGCTCTATAAGGCGTTCTATACAGGCTCTCCTGTTTCCAACTGGCTCTCATCGTGCCTCCCCACAACTGGCTGAAACTATGCCCATCCAACGACTCCGGCTTCCAATCCTCTACCTGCAGTTGCAACGTGCTCTGTGCTCCCCACCGGTTATGTAGCTTGTTTGACAGTAACACTCTCTATCCAGACGCGGTAACTTGTCCTCATGTACACCCCTTTTCCCCTAGATATTCTCCCCTTATTGCTCTTAGTACATGCTTTACCTTCTTCACCGTCTTACCGTCTTCTATCGTATGTATGCGTTGTGACGACTCTGACAGTTCCGTTCAGACCTGCCTTAGACCGTAATTACCACTGGCATTCGACGTTACGCAGTGTATACCGGCTATCCCACAACCTCGACACCACAGGAGCATTACATGTTTCACCTTCAAACTGACCGTGGCTAAGTATACCTCAGTTAAAGGGCATTACAGTTTTTCCAGACCCCAAGTATTCTTACTATAAAACCGTAACACCTACAATGTATAGCTATTTTATTTCATGTTTTCCTCGATTTGTTCCCTAGAAGTCAAGTTTTTTTTTAACTTAAAACAAACTCCTTATTTCGCACACTATTGACCTTGCAAAAGACCAAAACAAATACAATGGTCACTGCGAAAGAAGGGGTTTGGGTTAGGTTTTTTCCTGCCTTCCGGGTTTTTTTGACGGCGCCAAAGATGTGCTTTACAAATAAACCTTATTATATACCCCCACAGGGAACACACTAGCTACAAACAATTCCATTACTCGGTCAAGAATTGGCCATAGATCACATCTCCTTTTCCTATATAAGGGTAGGCCATCCATGGATAAAAAAACAACAATTTCATTTCCATTTATATGCAATGATGGGTCACTTACCTGCTTCCTTAGACATTTCATAAGTCCGACATGAACATATTCCCCGCTACCCATGGCAGTCACGGGTGTACGCTTGCTTGATATTTCACGAAGTGTACGGCCGTCTGCAGGTAGCTCCGGGTGATATTGTCGGAGTATTTTTAGGAGTTTTGAAAGGTGGATAGTCTTCGGGTCACATTCTGCGGCCCATAACTTCAGTTCTTCAAGGAGACTTGGCTTCTCGCAGGGCAGTTGCATACTTGGACCGTCTGCGGGAACTTCAAAAGTTGGAAGGCTCCAACTACTTGATTCTCCTGTGCTGCTGTCCGATTGTCCATACGTTGATGTGTTGCATGATTCGCTTGACGACCAATATTCATCCGAAGAAGACGTAGTCGACGAACGTTCGTCATCCTCCTCAACTTTCCGCAGCAACGCATTATAATCGCGTTGTGCTCGTCTCCAGACGGTATTTCTTGGTGTAGGTTTCGACATACTACAAAAAAAGGCTGATTATTAGAATTTACGCCACAAATAAAACCACCACATTCAGAGCCCACTTACGCGTTCAACAGTGCACGTGCGATATGATAGAATGGCTTTCAAAGTTGCCGCCATCGACAACAATTCCAGTAGCCAATCAGATTGCACGCATTCATATTCACGAACACTGACCTATCATTGCGCATTAGTTTTAGCCAATCACATATGAGATATTGTGTGTGTATAAGCTATCAGGTCTACAGTTCTACAAATTGCTATCAGGGGAGTAATACAAACTATTTCTTGCTGGAAATTGATATATTACCAAAGTTTTAGATATTATTTAGTATTAATGCAATAGATTTCTTGCTCTTCGCGTAAATCTACCGGAACTAGAATGAGGTTATGTCCGAAAACAGTATAAAAATATATATTTTGACCTATCTGTAAAAAAGACAGCTACCGGTGTGTGCAGTTGCTTAAGGGTTGGATATACAAATAAATAACATCAATTAAGTTAGTAACTTCAGGATTTGATGATGAAATCTGATAAAAATATCGATTTCACTTAGCTTTGAAAGATAAGTTGCGCGCATTGACCTTGACTTTTTGATGCGAGTGGATGTCACCCTGTTGTGCATTTAGGCGCTTATGCTAGTATTATGAATAACTAAGGTTGATGAGACGCATCTGTCGCCTTAAATTACATACAAATTGCTTCTTTATTGCCACTACCATGTCACAACATTGTTAGCTACGAGCGTAATGTGAAGACAAACGAGCTGAGCCAGGTTTTTTTCCTGAGTCAGATTACATGACGAAGAACCATATGATAAGTAAATGCAAAAAATTTCACTATGTATGTGAATAATCACATTTCATCCGAATAAATAAATGCTTGTATGCTGATAATTTCTCTACTTTCACCTAAATTCATTAGCACAATTTTGTCTAATATATGGGAAGTTTATGTCCATCAGCTTTAGGTGCATTTAACTATATGCGGTAACAAATTGCAAAGAATTGACAACTGGTACACGTACATTAGATAAAAGAAACGTTTTTAAAGGTCAGTATCAATTCATCTTTGAAAACGTTGCCTTTAGCTACTCGTCTGCTTTACTGTGAAACTCTACATCCCTTCTATATTTGTGTCTCAAAAATGATGCAGTAATAAAAGTTGCGTTTTGTCTACTCTTTCGATTGAAAACAGAAAATTGAGAAATATTTTCACAATGGAATAAAAGCAGTGCCTTTTCCAGCTTTAGCAATGGCGGATTAAACGAGACAGCTGAAGGTCATTAAGTTAATTTAAAGTTTTGGTGGGCGGTTTGTAATCGTTCCCGTCCTTTTCCCGCGCCTTCTGTCGTTAGCCCTTCCGTTGGGTTTTAATA
>JAYGXS010001315.1:0-14582 GCA_036362985.1 Ligula intestinalis
GGGGGGGGGGTTTGGAAGCAAACTCAGTCGAAGCTGAGCGTGGGGCAGAGCAATAGGTATTAACGAAACATTTCTGGTGTAGACGGGTTTCCGGCACTACACTCGGGTTCCCAAACCGGTGTGGCATAACACAACATAGGGAACCCACCAGTTTATGATCGTGATGTGCACCGCAGCAATCAAACTGCCTGGCAGCAATCAAACTGCCTAGACCTGGTACTTACGAAATCGCTGGACAGCATCGACGAGGTGCAATCTCTACCTCCGCTAGGTAAAAGTGATCACATCATACTAAATTGGGACTATTCTATATTTTCGGTACCCGAACAACCCACCAAGGTTAGAAGGAATATTTGTCGTGGTGACTTTGATCAAATGAAGGCCAAAATAAACAACATAAATTGGGAATTGGTTTTTTCTGGCAATATAGCTGATGATTGGAGATGGTTCAGTGAGTTATTGCATACTCTCCTGAGAAACCACTGTCCGATTACACGGAAGAAGCTAAACAACAAACCTCAGTGGCTGACTCAAGCGCTGAAGAAAGAGATAAATAAAAAGGGGAGATTGTTTAGAAAGTATAGAGCAGACAGAAATCCGGTATCCCTAAATGCATACAAAACGCAGAGGAACCTCGTGAAGCGACTTATCTTCAAAGCACGCAAAGACTTTGAAAAAGATTTACTAAACCGGGCAGTTAAAAATCCGAAGCTATTTTATGGCTACTTAAGAAAGACCACACGAAACCGGGACCCAGTTCCCCTTCTGAAGGCTAGCGATAGAACAGAAATGAGTGAGGATGGAGCAAAAGCTGAGCATCTTTCACAATTTTTCAAATCGAACTTTACAACTGAAATCGGATTCCTTCCTCCAAACTATGGCTTAAATGACGGTCCAAAGATTGAAAATGTGGCCTTCGCCGAAGCAACCGTTCTTCAGGAGTTAATGGCACTAAACGACTCGAAATCATCCGGTCCCGATGACATCCCGCCTAAATTACTGAAAGAACTTGCTGCGGAGCTAGCCAAACCGCTTTCTATGCTTTTCAGTACCTCGTTTAACGCAGGTTGTTTACCCGCCAATTGGAAATCCGCACGGATCACACCTTTGTATAAAGGCGGCAGAAAGGTTGCTGCAAACAGTTATAGACCAATCAGCCTCACTTCGATCTGTTGCAAGATTATGGAAAAAGTAGTAAAACGAGAGCTGATGCGTTTCTTAGAGCAGCATAACCTTCTATCGGATGCGCAACATGGGTTCCGCAGAGGCAGGTCCTGCGTGACGAACCTGCTCCATTGTTTGGAACGCTGGACTCGGGCAGTTGATGGAGGAAATCCGCTTCATGTAATCTACATCGACTTCAAGAAGGCTTTTGATAGCGTCCCACATCAACGACTTCTGCACAAACTCAGCCAAATAGGTGTTCGAGGAAATCTGCTGAAGTGGATTCAAAGCTTCTTACTTGGTCGCTCTCAAACTGTCCATATTGGTGACCAGCAGTCGGCAGACGTTGCAGTCGAGAGCGGTGTCCCCCAAGGCTCTGTCCTTGGCCCTATACTGTTCATTATATACGTCAATGACTCCGTCCGTGAACTGGACTGCGATGTGGCCATGTTTGCCGATGACATTAAGATTTGGAACGTCATCAGAAATTCAGCTGACGAAGAACATTTGCAGCTAAACCTAAACCGTCTTCAAACTTGGTCTCAAGACTGGCTTTTGCCGTTTAACGAGAACAAATGCAGTATCCTACGAGTTGGCCGACCCAGCTCTCAGAACCCCATGGTTAACAGCCTTAATGGCATCCAACTGCAAGAAGTGGACGCGCAGAAAGATTTGGGAGTATGGATCTCTACGTCTCTCAAGCCCTCGCTGCACTTCGCAAAAGTAGCCAAGTCTGCGATGTCCATCCTCTATCTTATCAAAAGGCCTTTCTTTGCCTTCGATAAAGACTGCTTTGCTTAGGTCTTCGGAGCATTTGTGCGGCCGAATTTGGAGTTCGCAATGCAAGCATGGAAACCCTGGACCACGAAAAACCTAAATTTCCTCGAGAAGGTCCAAAGGCGCGCGACCAAACTGGTTACCGGTCAAAGCTTTTTACCCTACGAAAGACGTTTAGATAATCTCGATCTATTTCCGTTAAGTTACAGACAGCTACGTGGCGATCTGATACAAGCATTTCGTATAATGCGCGGGCAGGACTGCTGTCTTCTACCTGGCGACTTCTTCGAGTTAGCAACAACGACCAACTTAAGAGGGCATCTCTTCAAACTACGTATAACAGGGGCCAGACTAGACTCACGCAAGTTCTTCTTTGGTAATAGAGTAGTTGAAGCTTGGAATGCACTCCCCGAGGAAATTGTTATGTCCCCATATGTGGATGCATTCAAGCGAAATTTAGATTTTCATACCCGAAATGCCCACTAAAATTGGATATGGCGAGAATGAAATTATATATATGCATATAAACATATTACTCACTGATTTTCAGTAATATGTTAGTTAAAAACTAACAAGGATTGCAAGCTTCGAGTCCACCAAACGTTGTGATCCGAGGCTACGCGGATTTGTAAAACTTTTCCCAATTCAGGCCTGGAATGCTCTGTCCGCGGACATTGTTATGTCGCCATCTGAGCACACGTCAGACGCATTTGTAGGCATGTTTACGACACTATTAAGTTAGAACAAATAGCCACTGAGCCCCCGAAAATAAACTGCCAGTTGCCGAATGCAAACTGTGGAATAATCACATTATAAAAACATACTACTCGCTAATTTTCAGTAATATGTTTGTTT
The DNA here is from genome assembly GCA_036362985.1 of Ligula intestinalis. NCBI lineage: Eukaryota > Metazoa > Platyhelminthes > Cestoda > Diphyllobothriidea > Diphyllobothriidae > Ligula > Ligula intestinalis. The sequence goes on from JAYGXS010001315.1 coordinate 2,797, forward strand.
AGAAAACTACCGATTATATTTCTTCTGTCAATTAGCAGGCAGACTCGTTAAACCAACAAGGGTGCATGATGGGCGCATCGTCGACACTCGATGAGGTTCGCGTGACCTCCGCAACCTTCTCTTCATGGGACCCTTGGTATTATGGCGAAAACCGCGATGGACTCTCCCTGACATGCTTCAAACACTCTTAGCACAGGCCATCCGCTTCGAATATACTCTGCACCCCCCCTCCCCCAGGCGACAGTTTTTCTTCTTAAATCTCTCAAATGGCATTCAAACCCCTAGACTTCTGAACAATGCCTAAGGATTTTTTTCACTGTCGGCCCTCAAATTTTTGGCAGCGCCACTGATCTGAAATGTTCTGCAGATCAAATGCATTGAAAAAACTGTACCAATAGGGAGTTCAAAGGTATTTACCTATATTTCCCTCAATAAAACCTGACCTGACCTGACCTGAGATCCAAAACTCCATCAAATCTAAAAGAACATCGTTGAGGATGTCTGAGATGTGACCAAATATAAGGCCCTGATGATGGTTGATGACCAGCGAAACGAGAGCCGTCAAGAATGCGTCCTGATTCCGGGGGACACGAGTCAGAGGAAGGTAATTTCAAGAAGGGATCCTAAATTCCCGATGGTCCTTTCTCGGGATCGTGGAGAAAGCTGCCCGGAAAAGATGAGGAAAACCATCGGTTAATAGATTCAGTGTTAAGATAAATGTGCAGTCTTCGCTTGAATGCACATAGACAAGTCAACGCCCGAATATCAATCGGCAAATTATTCCAAAGATAGCTATACCTAGTAGCAAAAAATAGAGATCGTTAAGAAGTGGAAGAAGCAGGAGGAGGTATTATCAACGTTGAATTTCTTAGGTTGTAAGGGCAAGTAACGGGAGTAAGGGCAGAAATCTTGGGGAGATTTGAACTATTATTAAGGCGAAACAGGAAACAAAACCCTGCTTCCCGTCTACTGACCCAAAGAAATTTCAGTTTCGTTATCTAACATCTATCTGAGTTGGAAGTATCTGAAAATACCGGATAGAGGATCCTTTTAGTGAATCTTCTTTGGACACTTTCAATTTTGAACGGCTAGATTCGTTCATTAGACCGAAGAATGGACAACAGTATTCGAGAATAGATTTAATTTTCACGAATGACATTTCCCCCCTTTTTGTTGACTACAATCAGAACCTATTCCCAAGTGACCATACTTTGATCCATTGTTGCCTTCCGCTTGCTTCTACGAAAAAAGGTAGCACCACTCGTACCTACCGTGCGTTTGACCTAGCTGATATTAATTTAATTAACAACTTTATGGACTCACTAGACTGGCAGGAGCTTTCCTCCACGAACAGTGTAACAATTCTCGGTGACTTAATGACGGCAATTTCAAATAGCATTTTGGAATTTGTGCCGATCAAAATTGTTAAGCCTTATACTTCGGACCCCACCGTTTCTCATTTTCTTATGTCTAGACTGAAGAAATTGCAAAGACAGTTGGAAGACCAGTCTATTAGTTCATTATCGGTGCACCTTAGAATCGCAGAGATTTTCGAATTAGCGTCTAAGATTCGTCTTACACGTGACAAACATAGGGAATCTTGCGCACTCAGCGAGTTAAACTCTGCAAAATCGATTGCCCAACTGTTCCGCCGTCGGTCCTCCGCTAAACGAGGTCACGAAATCCCCCCCTTACTGAATGAAAATAAAAACTTTGTGCAAGATGAGTCTGAAAAGGCTGAACTGTTCAATGCGTTCTTTGCAAAACACCTTACGACGGAATCTGAATCGGTCCCGTCGTTTCAGCCATGCTCAGTCAATACTATCAGTACCATAGATTTCTCCAGAGAAGTAATTCGTAAGCACATTATCCGTCTAAAAAACTCGCACTCCTCGGGAACTGACGGCCTTCCAAATTCACTTATCAAGAGAGTATTCAGGTTCCCCCGATTGCTAAGTTATCTATTCTCAGCTTATCTTCTAAACGGTTTCTTTCCTGACTCATGGAAGACATCTATTATTCTTCCAGTCTTCAAGTTAGGATCTCGTTCGGACGTAAATAACTACCGAGGTGTTCATAAAACCCTGGCCCTAGCCAAACTTCTGGAAAAGATCATTTTTAATCAAATTCTCGATTTTTGTGTAGAAAATAAACTATTAAGTGCCTCACAGCATGGATTTCTACCTGGAAGATCATGCGAAACCTGCCACTTAGCATTCCTTAACCTGGTTACTTCACTTCGTAATGAACAGCAATCAGTCATCGTGATTTACTTTGACCTTAGTAAAGCTTTTGACAAGGTGCCTCATAGGCGCCTTTTAGTGAAACTGGAAGCCCTAGGCATCAGGTCTCCCCTCCTCGATTTCATTGCCTCCTACCTGTCTAACCGCAGCCAGAAGGTCTTAGTAGGCAATAGCTACTCGATGCCTCAGCCGATCACGAGTGGTGTATTACAAGGCACGGTTTTAGGTCCCCTCCTTTTCATTCTTTACATAAATGAAATTTCAACAGTGCTAAATAATTCGGAAAATTTCATTTATGCTGATGACCTTAAGTGTATTTACTCATTTTCTAAGGACACGGCCAGTACTTGTGTTGATAAAGTTAACGCAGACTTGCGTACTCTCTCAAGTTGGAGCGCAACATGGCAGGTGGAGTTTTCTCCATCAAAATGTAGTTTCTTGAGTTTTGGTCCCGCAAGGCTTCCTGGACCCATTATCTTCCAAAATAGTCCACTGTTAGAAAGATCTACGATAAAGGATTTGGGTCTTACTTACACGAATAAGCTTGCATTATCACCTCATGCAGATCGAATTTCTGCCAAGGCCGCACAGATATGTGGGTATATATCGCATAACGTTTTCCTTCAAGAAATGAAGTTAAAACTATACCGCATGTTTGTTCTTCCTATACTAGAATACTGCTGCCCGCTTTTTGGCCTCATGACCCAGCATGACCGTAGTAAGATTGAAAAGGTTCAGCGAGTTTTCACTCGTAAAATATTTTCTGTTTCTGGGTCTGGTATGTGTTATACAGATAGATGTCAATTAGCAAACATTAAATTTCTTTGGATAAGAAGACTCGAAGCTGGTTTTTGCTTTCTGTTTCGCGTTAACAATAGTCATAATCTCCCACAAATTAACGCTCTCCTTCCAGTTGACCGACCTTACGCCACTCGTAACTAATCCATGATAATTTTACCACCCCGTAGCTCCACATCTAACCGTTCTCGCTTTTTTACCTCCAAATATGCTTTTATTTGGAACAACCTTCCTCTCGATATTAGACTGTCTTCTACACTGTCGATTTTTAAAGGCAAATTATATAAGCATTTAAATTTAGAGGAAATAAAGTCGTTACTGTCTGTTTCCTTTCCAAACACGCAAGTTGTAAATTTTGAAAAGGGTCCTCCTGGCATTTGAAGCTCTTCCCAGGATACTAAAATGGTTTCTAAATATGTAAGCATTTCCCTTTGCAGAGTCAAGCATCACTTCTAAGGGCTGCGAATTCTTCTCCGTTTTTGCAACCTTCGCTGTGGTCTTCGCGATTGGCTCTGGAATCTGGTGGGTCGCAACTCGATGATGTTGCCTTGACTTCTACTGCCTTCTCCTGCCTTCCGGATGACCCCTTCCTAACTCAACGATATATTATTTTTTCCATGACCATAAACGTCCCGAACCCTCAACATCAGGTCCCAAACTAACCACATCAAACCCTGTTACTTATTAAGGCAGTTTTTTCACCTTAAGTTTTTTTGAACTCGGTGGCCCGTTGAACTCATCCACCGATCTAGGAGTTTTTTTACTGCCGATGACAATTATTTATAGGAGTTCACTGCTTATCATTATTATTTTTATTTTCACGATAGCACTAAGTTTTTAAAGACAGGGCCCCTTGGGCCTTAAATATACAAATTATTATTATTATTATTATATTATTATTATCATTATCATCATATCTGAGCAGCCTTTGCTGTAATTCTATCAGCGTGAGCTGAAAGATCTAATTTATTGGTGTAAGTTAAACCTAAGTCCTTAATGTTAAAACATTCAGTCATGGGGCAATCTTGAAAAATGATAGGCTGTGGCAGCCTTTCAGGCCCAAAACACATGAACTGGCACATAGAAGGCGAGAACTCCATCTGTCACGTGGAGCTCCACGCAGATAGAGCGTCCAAATCCGAATGAATGCGTTCGAAGCATCCCTCAGCCGTAGAATTAGAGAAGGAGTATACACATTTCAAGTCGTCCGCGTATATATACGATTGAGAGTGTTTAACTATTGTTGAAATATCATTTATATAAAGCAAGAACAACAAGGGGCCCAGAACGGTACCTTGAAGGACACCGCTTAAAATAGCGGTAGGGGTAGAGTATGAGGACCTCACTAAGACCTATTGTTTTCGATTAGAAACATATGATCTAATAAAGTCAATAAGAGGACTACAAAATCCTATAGCCTCCAGTTTGGCTAGTAGTCTCCTATGAGGTTCTTTATCAAATGCCTTACTAAGATCAAAATAGATGACTACCACGGATAAATGATCGTTACGAAGAGAAGTGAGTAGATTAAGAAAAGACATATGACATGTTTCACAAGATTGGTCCGGTAAAAAACCATGCTGAGATATATTTAATATTGGATTGCTTATGCAAAAATCTGTAATTTTATTGGCTATTAATTTTTCAAACAGTTTAGCTAAGGAAGGTGTTTTATAAACACCACGATAATTTTTAATGTCAGATCTGGAAACAGATTTAAAAACTGGAATTACAATAGAAGTTTTCCAAGAATCAGGAAAAAAACGTTTTCGAGAAATAATAATTTGCTCAATAAAGGATGAAAATCTCTTAATTGCTTAATAAATGAGTTTGGAATGTTATCCATCCCGACTGAATGGGAATTTTTGAGACGAGCTATTTTTTAATGAATACTTGTAGGTGAGAAATCAATTGTAGTGAGATTTACATCACACATCAGAGGTATTTCGGGTGTTGGACTAGTTTCAGTTGCTAAAAACGTGGCGAAGAAGGAATTTAACATTTCTGCTTTGGCAAAATCCTCTGTAACAAAATGATTACTTCTATCGAGTAAAGGCGGAATAACTTTCTGAAGCTTAGTGGATGACCGAAAATGGAAGACTCGAGCCACGGATTTGGAAGAGTTAGCATCATTTAGTGACAGGCACACTCTACGCCTGTCTCTTGCAAGCCTTATTTTTAGCGCTAATTCAAAAATTGTCCAAACACTGATGCTTAACGTTCCATTAGCTGCACCTCCGACCAACAACTTTTTTGCCCAAATGAATCTTACAAAGCGAGTACGAAGAAAGATGCCCTTATCGGTGTCTAGGAAGTTGGTCCATACGGAAGTCCAACGGAGCGCTTTCTTGCAGAGGATCTTTGGAGAATGGAACTCCGTCTCCGGTGCGATGGTCCTTTCATAAAAAGTCAAAAAATATATATTATCAAGATTGCGCCATTGGCCGAAGCTTCTGTCTGGCTATACGGGAGGGCCGCCTTTTAATGAGGAAGTACAGCGATATATTGCTTAACCAACAGCCGCAATTAGCACGGTGTCGTCCGCAACAGGCCCAGTAAGAAACGTTAAGTCACTTTAAGTCACTTTATTAAGGGAAGAAGGCTTTCGCCCTTGAGCTCCCTATTCATAACCAAAATTGCATAATAGGTTCACCATAACAATAGTACATACTACAAATATACAAATGTAGGGTTAATATCAGCGATAAGTGTGAGCCAGTTGCAAGGTGCTGCTACCGACACTTTGTTCATTATATCTGCCACAGTTTCTCAGCAAATGAGAATCAAGTTTGTGTTTAAAAATGTCAACAGTATCTGAGAGGACCACATCTTCCGGGAGTCCGTTCTAGGCTCCAATGACCCTCTGAGAGAAGGCGTTTCGTCGAACGTCGATACGGGCCGGTTCCCTCTGTAGTTTAAAAGGATGACCTCGCAGATGGTCAGTCCGAGCCAATTCGAAAAAATCATCAAATTCTCGGGCGCAGTCTTGGCCTCTAACAATACGGTAGGTTTGTATGAGGTCCCCGCAGAAGAGCCTATAATTCGGAGGGAAAAGATCAAGTTCGGTCTATCTGTCTTCATAAGGCAGATGACCAAGGTTCTTGACCATCTTCGTAGCCCTCGCCTGCACTCGTTCCAGGTGCAGGTAATCCTTCTTGAACCACGGACGCCAGGCCTGGACAGCATACTCCAAGTGGGACCGAACAAACGCTACGTATGTTTTCCTGAAGAGCTCCTTGTCAATGTTGACGAATCCCCGCCTAATCGCAAACAGCACCTGTGTCGCGCGTTTAGCTGCCTTTACACACCGAGAAGATGGTTTAAGTGAGGAATTTATTAGAACACCGAGATCCTTTTGTTCGTTCACATTTGAAAGCGGGTGCCCATCGAGGAGGTATGGGAAGGAATCGTTCTCCTCATCAGTCCTTCTAGTACGGAGTCTTAAAACCACACACTTACTAATGTTGAAGTTTAAAAGCCAACGACCAGACCAGCAGCTAAGTCGATTGAGACTCTCTTGAAGCGCTTTCCTATCGGCGTCAGACCTGATGGCTCTCCAGAGTTTGACGTCGTCGGCAAACATTATAGCGCTGCAACGCATGTCGTTGATATAGCGACAGCCCATTAAATCACACGGTCATTGGCGGGGCAGTAAATGGAACAAAACAAAAGACGCAGACAGTGACAAAAAACTCATTGGGCATTTGTCAGAAAACATAGAAGTGTGAATGCGATATTATGGATTTTAAGGTGGATCGGGAGATTGGAAGCAGGCTTTTGTCTCCTTTTTCGCCTTAATAATAGCACAAATCTCCCCAGGATTTCTGTCATTACCCCGTCAGCCGTCCCTACAACCTAAGAAACTCGGCACTTGTTATACCCCCTCCCACATCCTCCTCATCTAAATGCTCGTTGTTTTTTGCTTCCAGATAAAGCTTTCTTTGGAAAAACTTGCCAATTGAAATTGGGTCGTTAACTAAACTCTCTCCTTTCAAACGAAGACTGCACATTTATCTTAAAACTGATTCTATTTAATTTTTATTCTCCTCATCTTTTCCGAGCAGCTTTGCCCATGACTCCGAGAAAGGACCATCGAGAATTTAGGAGATCTTCTTGAAACTATTTTCTCTGCCTCGTGTCCTCCGGGAACATAGATGTTTCCATTTATCACCGCTCAATCAAACGGAGCCACGTGGAAGTACTCAGTCTTAACTGCTGCCGTTTCGTTGACTACTAACCATCATCGGAATTCCCACACCTACTTCTACTCTACTACTATGTCTTATCTTCCTAGGCAGTTTTTTTCTCTTAAACTGAGCAGATAGCAGATGCAGAAGTCAGGCTGCAAGGAGTTCAAATTATCCGTATGGACAGGAACGGACGTAGGGGTAGGGGAATTTCGATGTTCAGACGAGATGGTATTGACTAAGTCCCAGATAGTTCGTCATCACGCAGGAACAATTCCTGCCAAATAATTTGTTGTAAACTGAGAGTACTGAACCATTTGACCTCCATATTGCTCTGGTATACAGACCACCAGGGCAAAGGACGGAAGCGGACGATGCAATAATCTCTGAGGTAAAAGAAATCTGCCGTAGCAAAAAAATGTTCTAATGCTTGGAGATTTTAACTCTCCAGACATTGATTGGGAATAAATGCACAGCTCGCGATTAGGGAACTTATTCGAATAGAAACTACTTCATTGGGTAAATGATTAATTTCTTACACAGTATGTCACAATAGACACGTGGTTCCGTAGTGGCCAACAGTCTAGCTGTTTGGATATAGTCATTAGTAGAGATGAAAACTGTACCCTTGGATTGAATACTCAGACCCCTTTTGGCCGAAGTGATCACTGTGTTCTTGTCTGGGAGTACAGCCATTTCTTGCTACCCGTCGCTCGTGCAAAAGGCGAGAGGAATATATGGAAAGGAGATTATGCAAGAATGAAAGGACAACTTAACGTGACTGACTGGAGCCCTGCATACGTATCCGACCCGAAATACGCCTGGTGCTTCTTAAGGAACTTAACTCAGCAACCAGTAGAGGACTGCTGTCCGCTTAAGAAAAGCTTGCACATCTCCCGGCCAGAAGGAGTGACACCGATCATAAAAAGGAATCTAGAGAAGAAAAGGAGACTATGGAAAACATATTCCCGATTTCAACAACCTGAACACTTCTCAGAATTTAAGAAACAGCGAAATATATGTCAAAGACTACTACGAAAAAACGAATGGCCTTTGAGACAGAACTAGTCAAGGGAATAGCTAACAGCCCAAGCAGATTCTGTTCTTACGTGAACATGAATATAAGACCCTACAAGATCACAGTCGATATTTCCCCTCGCTCCTCCTAGGAAAATTCTACATCGATATCCCCCATCAATTACGATCTTGGATATTGTGGCTGCAACCGTTCGTAAACAATTTTTTTCTACACTGCTGGAATTATTTTTCTTGCGTGGACGATCTTTTGAAGTCGGAATTTAAGAAGATTTTGTTTTCCAACCAATTCTACCGAGACGCAACCTATTTAAACCGAAGACAACCTCTTCAAACCAGCAAATTCGCGGCCTAGTAAAAGAAATCGTCAAGATCAGAATATTCTTGAGACCTTCAAAGGCTGAGTCGTTTCCCAATATTGAATACACTTTTTCAAATAAATTTAAAGTGCTTATTAAAAAAATAGCTACAGTATTTGTTAAGTTCCCTCTAATTATTTGTCGTAAGTCTTATAAGGCTGAATTTTTATAAATCATCTTACATTTAAAGCAGTTTTTTATCAAAATTATGAGAACAAAAATTATAGCTCATCGTAAGATATCTGCTCCCAGACCCAAGCGGTGCCTGACCACGCCTATTAGTCAATGCCTTGATATCAACATGCAGCCCATTGTCAAGGCTAAGCAAATTGATTTATCTGCATTACAGAACTGTAATGACTTCATGATGAAGTTTGGTTCTGTTTTATCAATACTAGGCAATCTGTTTGATGGCAAGTTATCAGATGTGCCCTCGCAAGATTGTAAAAAGTTAGACTCCCTCGTCCATCTTATAACCACGGAAGCTTTTGATAGACAAAAGCGAAGCTTTAACTTTATACTAAAAAATGCCTCCATTATCAGTCGCCCTTTGGATATCGCAAACGATTTTCTATGTTCGGGTGGTTTTAACTACAAAATTGCAGAAGCCAAACGCCTCCAATCGCGTAGCAAAAACCCGCCCATCCTAGTTAAACTGTTTTCACCGATCGAGGTGGACTCAATCTTTGCTCAACGAGGTCGCATTTCCCAATATTTAGAAAGGACTAAAAGTTTTCTCTGTCGAGATCTTACACCAATGGAGCGACGAAATACGGCTCTCCAGTCCAATAGACCAATGACTTCTCAGCCTACTATTCCTAAATCTGTTCGTAGTCCCGATAGGGTAAATGCACTCGCTAATCCTCCCCCCCGCATAACTGGCCATACACCCACTAACGTCAGTGCACCCGTTATCCCTGCCTCCCAGGTGTCTTTTCATAGTCCCATAACGGTCAGTACACCTGCTATCCCTACCTCCCGAATATCTAGTCATAGGTCCATAAACATCAGTGCACCAGTTAGCCCAACTCTCTTGATATCGGGACCGTCAAGGCCCGCCGCCCCGTCATCTACTACGATTAATACTAGTCTAAATACATTCTCTGTCCAACGATCTATAAATTCCGCCGCCCCTAACGCGGCAACAAGTTCATTAAGAATGTCGCCAACACCGTCGATAGCGTTTAGGCCGAGTGCTTTCCCAGCACAACCTAGCTCCTCTTTCGACCGTGGGAGTCATATTATTCCCCCGTATAATGCGTTATTGAACACGCCGGGCCCGAACCAAGAAAAATTTAATTTGCACGGCAGTAACCCTAACTGGTATAGTTTTAATTCTAATCGGAGTTGCCGTACAGGACATTCACTGATTAAGAACGCTAGTCCTTACGCGAGCGGCCCTAACACTAATTTTATGTCACCGATTCCCCCTATCAGTTCCTTTACCCATCATCTACCACCCAAACCTGCTAACTTCTACATGTCTTCTCACCTCCCCCCATTCCTCCCAAACGCCCCAGAAGCTTATTTTGGTTTACCCTCTCCTCATTTTTCCCGGCCAGAAAGCGAGGCCCCTAGATATCTCAGACCTTATCAGCCATCGATTGTTGGCTACCCGTATGCTAACAGCTCCATACCCGTCAGTACTTATTCCACAAATAATAACGGCCTACAGTTTGTCTACCCACCCTCAAATTCTTTTTTATGAATAACTATAGCCATAGTCCTGTCACTCGAAACACACTAAATGTCATAGTGCTTAATGCCAGGTCCGTTATAAATAAAATGGCTCAACTTCGAGCTATCGCTTTTGAGATGATGCCTGATGTTATATGCATAACAGAATCTTGGACCCATCCAATCATTTCTGACTCCTCCCTTATCATAGACGATTATGATTTCTATCGTCACGATCGCATTAATAAGCGTGGTGGTGGTTGTCTTCTCTATATTAGAACGTCATTTAGGCACTTTCCGTTTTATCTAAATAGCACGTCCTTCTCTGGAAATTACTGTTTCGCCTCTATTATCCTGTCGCCCCGGCAAAAGGCGATTATCGGTTGTATATATAATCCTCCTAACTCTTCATCTGAAGAAGATGCAAATTTGTGTGAAATGTTCAAGTTTATTTCAGAATCCACTTTTGAAGTTAAAATTATCGCTGGAGATTTTAATTTTCCTGAAATCGACTGGCTTTCAAACTATTGCCCACCTAGATTTCAGCCTTTCCTGGATACCATTAATTTTTCTAACTGGTCTCAACTGGTTAGTTCCCCAACAAGACAGAATCATATCCTAGATCTGATTTTCACTAATGGTATTGCCCCTCTCTTCGTTGATTTTAAGCAGGACATCTTCCAAAGTGATCACACATTAATTCACTGTTGCCTTCCGCTTCCTTCTACGGAAAAGGCTAGTGCTAGTCGTACCTATCATGCGTACGACCTCGCAGATATTAGCTCAATCAACAATTTTCTTGACTCATTAGATTGGCAGAGCCTCTCCTCCATTAACGACGCTGCATATCTTTCTGAACTCATGTCGGTCGTTTCTACTAAAATGCTGGAATTTGTGCCCACTAAAATTGCGAAACCCTACACACCAGAATCGACCGTCCCTCATTTTCTTTTGCCCAGACTAAAGAAATTGAGGAGGCAGCTGAAAGATAGATCTACTAGTTCGCTGTCTGTGCATCTAAGGATCGCAGAGATCTTCGAATTAGCGTCAAAGATTCGTCTTGCACGTGACCAGCACAGGGAATCTTGCGCCCTGAGCGAGTCAAACTCTGCAAAATCGGTTGCACAACTGTTTCGTCGTAGGGCCTCCACAAAACGAGGAATTGAAATACCCCCATTGCTTAATGAAAACAAAACATTTGTAGTAGATGAGTCTGATAAGGCTGACTTATTCAATGCTTTCTTTGCGAAGCATTTTACGACAGAATCCGAACCGGTCCCGTCGTTTCAACCATACTCGGACAATACTCTCGGAAACATTGATTTCTCCATAGAATTAATTCGTAAACAGATAATTTGTCTAAAAAACTCGCACTCTTCCGGAACTGATGGTATCCCCAATTCAGTTATCAAAAGAGTGTCGGCCTTTCCCAAATTACTTAGCCATATATTTTCAGTCTATCTCTTAAATGGTTACTTTCCTCACAC
>JAYGXS010001316.1:0-14576 GCA_036362985.1 Ligula intestinalis
ATGTGGATGACACCTTTGTCGTCATTGAACGGGATCAGGTGCTCACGCTCAAGGAACGTGTCAACAGCGTCTTCCCGGACATCCAATTTATGATGGAGGAAGACGTGAACAACCAGCTGGCCTTTCTTGCTGTCCTCGTCTGTCGAAAAGATTGTGGTGGTCTAAAGACTAAAGTATTCAGGAAAGCGACAAACACGATGCAAGTATTGAATTACAACAACAGTATTTGGCATTCGATCCCATTTGTCAAAAACGTATGGGAAGCAGTCAGCCGCCTTCTCGCACCACTTGGATTTGGAGTCGCACACAGGCCGGAGGCAACCATAAGGCGTCAGATAACGAAGCCAAAAGACTCACTGCCACGGCAAGAAACATCTGGTGTCGTCTACAGGGTCTGGTGCCGTTGTGGTCAGAGCAACGATGTCGGAGAAACTGGTAGACTTCTCAGGACGCGAAGTGCCGAACACGCGGCTGCAGTGCGGCGAAATGATGCCAATTCTCAAGTTGCGGCTCATTCGACGAGACAGGGCCACACCTTCAAATTTGATGAGGCCGAAATTCTCACAAGAGGTGACAATCGGGTGAACCGAGAACTACTTGAGTCATGGTTCACGGGCCCCCAATCCATCAACAAGTGCAACGATTTGCCCAATCCATATTCAATCCTGAGATTCAAGTTGGCCAAAGCAAGCCGTCACTTGAGGAATGGACAGGCCACTGCCTCATCGTACGCCAACACCGGGGAGCCAGACGGCCGAGCAATCATCATGCCCGAGCTCACCGCCCGTGACGAAAGTACAACAGGTCAGAGCCCGCGTGCCGTCCAACAAGCAGTCAACGCACAAGAAGGCAATTAACGTTAATTGTCGCTGTATGCTTGCAGTAATGACTGTGTCCTATAAATACTGCAAACTTCTGTGCATGCTTAACTTTTCTGCTTCTCATGTCTTTGATGACGAATCCGCAATGGATATCGAAACGTCAGGCAAATAAACATATTGTCCCAGCGATCGAGTTTTCTTCTGCTCAATTGCTTTCTGGGACACGGATGTTCGCTTGTATTGGCAATTTAGGGTGTTATGGTGTGTGTTATTTTGACCATCGCGATCGATGATGTTCACCATATGCCCAAGAGCAGGGACGCTGAATGTGGACGAGCAACCATCTACCCTACTCCAAACCCTCTCGGCGCTTGAACCGCTGACAAGACAAAGTTGACATGACCGACCAGGAATCGGACGTAAGCCGCTTTCTCCAGTGCAGTCAGAAACACCGTCTAACTTATTCTTAAATGACTATAGCCTTTTGCGCTGGCACTTTTGTACCAGCTTCCCTCATTCACCTATAGCAGGTGTCAAGACAGGTTCAAGGAGGCCGAGACTGATGTGGTTACTCCTATTTCTACTAGTAACTATTACCTAGTTATGTAGCAGCGTGTTAGTAGTACTGGTACTATCATTTTTCAGAGTTGACGCTGATTAAAGCCAACGCAGGAGTATGAATCTAGGCTTAACCTATTCCAAGTAAGTAAATGTTTGGGGCCTGAGCAGAGCAGAGCCTGCGTTGGTTTCCACCCTTTCAACTTTGTCCATCAGGCTGTAATCGTTCCTACTAGGTTCTGACCACGACACTGCTGATAGAAGTACCTGCCTATGCTAAAGTGCTAATTCTTGTAATCATGCTTAATAAGGCCACTTACTAGTATACTATAATAGCACAAGTCCTGCCATGCCTAAATGGCGTTAAATTTGCCGTCTATAGACTACCTATAGGCCTACTAGAGCACCTCCCTCTCGACACAGTAAATCGCGTTGGACTTTGGAAATTCATGGATAAGTGTGTAGAGCACATCATCCACATAGTATGTCAGCTCCACGACTTGATACTGACGCGCGTCACGGACTACGGGGCGGTGTCTGAAGCCTAAGCAGTGAGCAGCGGAGTGAATTAGGGCTGTGTCCTCGCGCCTACCCTCTTCAGTCTCATCTTCTCTGTCATGCTGATGGAAGCCTACCGTGAGGAGCATCCCGGGATCCGCATCAACCACAGAATGGAAGAGCACCATCTCAACATCAGACGTATGCAGACCCCCACACGCATCCCCACGACCACAGTTCTTGACCTGCTCTTCGCGGACGACTGCACTCTCAACACCACAACACAGGCGGACATGCAAAGGAGTACGGAACTTTTCGCCGCAGGTTGCGCAAACTTTGGGCTTACCATTAACCCGGATAAGACAGTGGTCATATATCAACCGCTGCCCGGTGCTGATTAAAAGGATCCACGTATCAACATGAACGGCAACGAGCTCAAAAACGTAGACAACTTCACCTATATTGGCAGGAGGCATTCCCGCTACACCAGAATCAACGACGAGATTGCTTGCCGGACCTCCAAATCTAGCCAAGCCTTCGGCATGCTTCAAGCTTTTGCGTGGAACCGTCACGGGTTCCAGCTGTCCACGAAACTGAAGATTTGCAAAGCCGTCGTTCTCATGACACTCCTGTACGGAGTAGAGACTTAGACCGTCTACGCCAACCAAACTCGAAAGCTGAACCATTTCCAGCTCGCGTGTCTCCGTCGAATACTGAAGTTGAGATCGCAGGACAGGATCACAGGTCACAGCGGCATTCACCGCGATGTTGACGCACCCAGCCCATTCTGCACACCCATCACCAGCCCCACCCACTCAGCGCCTCACCATTTCCAAGCTAAGGATCCGTCTTCAAGCCCGTCCGCCAAGCAAAAAGTAAGTGCCCAACAGGTAAGTTTGATCCTGCTTTGCTGAGGTCGCTACAGAGTCGTGGCTGCACCCGGCCCTTCCCACGTGACTGGTTCTCTTGCCCAGGAAACTTCTCAGTACACCGTATGGGAACGCCAATTCATTGCGCTTGTTGATGGACTGGGGCACATCGACGACGCGACGCTCTCTCCAAGGTCGCACGTAAGGCATTTAAAGAATTCAGAGTCGACAGTGACCTTGTTATCGTGCTGGCGGACAAGGGGCGGTCCACTGTCGTATTGGACAGGGCAGGCTTATAGGAGTTAAGGCTTAGACGGTTAACCCTAACACCTACAATCTTCGAGGCCCGGTTCCTTAGGAGATAGGAGAAGTCTTGGGAAGGCCAGAGTAGAAGGAAGAGTTTATTGTGTACACAGGACGGAGAATAGATGGAAAGAGTGTTGACTCGCGGATGACCGCAGTCCGGCTGCTAGGGCGTAAATTCCGGAGTGACTAGAGCATCAGGAACCGCCGGCGAATGCTTTGTCCCGGGGGCCAATGGGGTAGCTGATGTCTTGCATAGCACGTGCGCACGACCTTGAGGTTGGCTAATGCTGGATAGCCTGAGCGCGCATTCGCGCTGAGGAGTATGTGCGCGTCGTTCAAGGACAGCTAGCGCCTAGCCTAGCAGTGGGCGCGCAGGCAGGCTAAAGGTGCCATGCGTCAGCGATTGGTCTTGGGCTGCATGTGGCTGCAACAAGGCTACTACAGGCTACATTCAGAAAGCTCAAACTTTGTTAGACGATCA
Organism: Ligula intestinalis; assembly: GCA_036362985.1. Taxonomy (NCBI): domain Eukaryota; kingdom Metazoa; phylum Platyhelminthes; class Cestoda; order Diphyllobothriidea; family Diphyllobothriidae; genus Ligula; species Ligula intestinalis. The sequence goes on from JAYGXS010001316.1 coordinate 3,534, forward strand.
TCAGTCCTACGTTCCACGCGAGATCAATACAACGCTGCTGGCAATGGAGAACTCAGGTGCAATGTCACCAATCGACCGACGCATGGTGAGAGCGCAAGAAACGGCCTGGCCCGCTTCTATGGTCTCCCCAAGGTGCACGAAGAGGGCGTACCCCTCCGGCCAATCGTATCTTTCAAAGGAAATCCAACCTCCGGACTGGCAAAGTGGCTGTTTCGACGGCTCAAATTTTTGACCACTGATTCAGACACAACAGTCATGTCGTCAATACATTTCTTGGAGAAACTTAAAGGGGTAAGCCGCCAGCCAAATTATATCAAGGTTTCCTTTGATGTCACGTCCCTTTTTACTGTGATTCTACAGGACCTGGCAGTCAAGACTATCCAACTACTCCTAAGAGAGAAATACGATGAAACGAAGAATCGCCTCGGGCACGCCCAAATCCTCCACCTACTAAAGTTCTGCCTCAAGACATACTTTACCTACAACGACACTATCTACGAGCAGGTGAAGGACATGTAGTGGGTCGTCGCCCGTCCGATGTCTGGCTTTCCCGTCGTGTCCTCAGTCCGTCTGGAGCTCAAGGTTATTTTGGTCGCTAGACTTACTAGCGCGCGTGACGTGGACCACCCAACACGCTCTCTGCCCACACACTGTCCAACTAATCACAGGTCGACCTAGCCAATTAAAGTGCTCTCCCTCTTTGTCTACTGCCCCGAGTTCTCTCAAACTGTCACTTGGGATCCAGTCGATCTCCTGAGCGTACGGGCTCTCCCGAGTCAATCTACTCTTATATATTCTCCTCTCCCTTGTGTACACAATATACTCTTCCATCTACTCTGGCCTTTACGGACTTCTCTCCTGCACTAAGTAGCCATGGTCTGAAGATCGCAGTTGCACGGTTTAACTTACTTAACCCCCTGCGATATGGGTGACATTCCAACGTGAGATTAACACTCAACTTCTTATGTGGCCTGCCATCTCTGCATAGTTGCTGACTTCCCGACCTGTCCCAGCGTAGTTCCTTACGTATTTGGCGATTTATGGTGATTGGCATTCGCGACTTACTGCCGATAGCCCATTCAGCCCAGGCCATGGTTAATTCCCAATCCAACAGAGATGTCCCTGGCCGAGTATCAACACCCCAGACCTTCTCAACAGGTGGTGCTACTTCCACCGCCAATGGTACCCTTTGATTCAACTCATACTGATACGGCATACTGATTTGCTGTTGCCGTTTTACCGGACCAGCGGCTTTCTTCAGCCGCCCCTGCATCCTGGCTCATTACAGCCACAGCCGCCCACACTGTTCTGCAACTTCACCTTGGCACGTATCGCTCTCACTTACTTTAACTCTTCTTCCTCCACATGGATTCTTTCAATTTCCTCGTTACGGTCTCCCGGGGGAGTGTAGTGGCCCTAGCAGCCACTCGGAACCCAAGATCTGATGGGCAGCGCTTTTGCCCAGCGTGCCGAATGCCGCCTGCGATCAGGTGCTAAGTCTCAGCACCCCCTGTCCGTTCTGGTGACTCACTTCACATAGGCGAGCATGTCCGGAAGCCCGCTGCTGCTAACGCTTACGTCTGCACTGAGGGCTGCTTCTGACAACAGCCAATCACAGATCCGCAAAAGACTGGTCTCTTTCGACGGCGAATAAGACGCATGCACGCCTTGATCGATGCGGCTTGTACGGCCAATAACCTTTGAGGCAACCAGACAATGCTGCCGCTTGCATGCCTGCTACTAAAACGGCACTTGGAGCGCGGCTGGCTCTCCGGCGGACGTGCCCTTCCAAGTCAGACTTCTTCCATCTATTCTCCGTTCCACTGTGTACACAATAAACTCTTCCTTCTACTCTGGCCTTCCCAAGACTTCTCCTATCTCCTAAGGAACCAGGGTCTGAATGCTTTTAGACGTTAGGGGTTAACCGTCTTAGCCTTAACACCTATAGGAGTACTTGTAGTGGGTCGTCGCCCGTCCGATGTCTGGCTTTGCCGTCGTGGCCTCAATCTGTCTGGAGCTCAAGGTCATTTTGGTTGCTAGACTTATCGCAGGGGGTTAAGTGAGTCAAACCGAGCAACTGCGATCTTCAGACCATGGCTACTTAGTGGAGGAGAGATGTCCATAAAGTACAGAGCAGTAGAAAGAATGTATTGTGTACACAACGGAGAGGAGAGTAGATGAGAGTAGATTGACTCGGGAGAGACACGTCCGATCAGTAGGTTGACCGGGCCCAAGTGAAGGCTGAGAGTAGTCGGGCCAGAAGACAGAGAGAGGGCCAGCTTTCATTGGCTAGGTCGGCCTGGAGATTTTGGGCAAAGAGGCATATTGCGTCAGGAACGCGTGCAAGCATGCCATTCGTCGCCTCCCAAATCCGTGTAGATGCGGGGACTATGATTGGCTGATAAAGACCTCGAAAAACTGCATCGGTAAGCCTTTGAGAAAGTGCAGTTCGACGCGAGCTAGTCAGTTAGGCACGACCCGCTACAGACTTACTAGCGCGCGTAACGTGGACCACCCAACACGCTCTCCGCCCACACGCTGTCCAACCAATCACAGGCCGACCTAGCTAATGAAAGTGCTCTCCTTCTCTGTCTAGTGCCCCACGTTCTCTCAAACAGTCACTTGGGATCCGGTCGATCTCCTGAGCATACGGGCTCTCCTGAGTCAATCTAATCTCTTCTATTCTCGTCTCCCTTGTGTATACAATACATTCTTCTTACTACTCTGGCCTTTACGGACTTCTCTCCTGCACTCAGTTACCATGGTCTGAGGATCGCAGTTGTTGGGTTTAACTCACTTATTTCCCTGCGATAGGCACGCCAATGGGTTCACCCATTTCTGGACATATAGGAGTTAAGGCTAAGAGGTTTAACCCGAACACCTACAATCTTCGAGGCCCAGTTTCCCTAGGAGATAGGAGAAGTCTTGGGAAGACCAGAGTAGAAGGAAGAGTTTATTGTGTACACAGGAAGGAAAATAGGATGGAAATAGTGTTGACTCGCGGAGTTGTGCGTCCGTTCCCTATTCGGGTGGGCTCCGGAGTGTTGAGAATATCGAGCGTCGCCGGCGCATGCTTTGTTCCGGCGGCCAATAAGGCGGGTGATGTCTAGCCTCGCGTGGACGCGCGACCTTGAGATGGACTGTGATTGGCTAGCGTGTACGCGCGGTCACGCTGTGGCATACGTGCGCATCGGCCAAGGGCAGTTAGCGCTTAGCCCCAGGAGACGGTGGGCACACAGGCAGGCTAGATGAGTCATGCATCAGTTGCTGGTCTTGGGTTCCAAGTGGCTGCAAAGAGGTCACTACAGACTCATAACAGAGGCGGTCCTGCAATGGTTGGAGTCGTGGGTTTTCCAGCACCGCGAAGCGAAATTCTGGGCTCGGTAGGTGGACGACACCTTCGTCGTAATTGAGCGGGATCAGGTGCTGATATAGGTGGTAAGGCCAAGATGGTTAACCCTAACAGCTATAATCGTCCAGGCCCGGTGCCTTAGGAGATGGGAGAAGTCTTGGGAAGGCCAGATGGTTAGGAATAGTTTATTCTTGAGAAGGATAGAAGAATAAGTTGAGAGATTTGACTATCGGAACACACATCCGGTCGCGAGGCGGCCCAGGTCCGAAGTTCTGTCTAGGGAGCAGACAATCGAGCCGCCAGCTTTGGCTGCAACCATGAAGGTCATTGATTGGACCACGCGTGGGCAAACCGGCGTGGACGCATTAGCAAGTGCGTCAGTGCGTCTGGCGGCAACATCGGCCTAGAGCTTTGTCCAGGCCGATTGAGGTCAATCCACTGTGGGTTGAGGCCAGAATGGGGGAGACATTGTGCGTGCGCTTGGCTGCGCCTCAGTTGCGCGTCAGTTTCGTCTGGCAGCAGTGGCGGTAAGGTCCACTACACTGACATTCAAAAAACGTCTAAATGCCGTCTTACCGGACATTCAATTTACGATGGAGGAAGAAGAAAACAACCAGCTGGCCTTCCTGGATGTCCTCGTTTGCCGCAAAAACGATGATGGCCTAAAAACTAAAGTGTTCAGGAAAGCAAACAACACTATGCAAATCCTGAACTACAACAGCAACCACACAAACGGTCACAAACGCAGCTGCGTAAGAGAGTTATTCCGGCGCGTTGAAATGCATTGCAGCGAAGCAGACTACAAAGTTGCAGAATTACAATATGTTCGACGGGTACTGAGAGCAAATGGTTACCCACGCAATTTTGTCAACCAATGCACACGCAAACGAGAGAAGAAGCCACGCCCAACTGGTCCAAACGTTTGGCGGGCCCTTCCGTACATTAAGAATGTTTCGGAAGCGGTCAGCCGACTCCTCACCCCACTTGGAGTTGGAGTTGCGCACAGGCCAGAAGCAACCATCAGGCGCCGGGTCATGAGACCGAAAGACCCACTGCCACGGCAGGAAATGGCTGGAGTCGTTTGCCGGATCTGGTGCAGTTGTGAACAAAGCAATTATGTGGAGAAACCGGAAGATTACTCCGGACGCGAATGGCCGAGCACGCAGCGGCGGTGAGAAAGAAAGACGCCAACTCCCATTTTGCAGCTCACTCGACGGAACCCGGCCACATTTTCAAGTTTGACGAGGCCGAAATCCTCGCAAGAGTTGACAACCGCGTGAGCCGCGAGCTGCTGGAGTCATGGTTCTCAGGCCCCCAGTCCATCAACAAGCACAATGATTTGGTGTTCCCATACGGTGTACTGAGAAGTTTCCTGGGCAAGAGAATCAGTCTCGTGGGAAGGGCCGGGCGCAGCCACGACTCCAACGACAGCAGGCATAATTGTCACGCAATTATCAGGCCCGAATCCGACGCTGACAAAGCAATTGTGGCAATTAGTGAGTCGAACGCGAAGTATCAAGCCAGTACTGCATCAATTAAGACCCAAGCGGTGGCTACAGAAGTAAAACAATCATCACACACACGCGGATGACCACTATGAACTATAAATACCGTGCAGCCTGTGCATGTCGCCACCCCATCTGCGCATGACCATGACTATGTTATCATTACCTTTGATAAAGGATTCCCGAGGGAATCCGAAACGTCAGGCAAATAAAACTCTTGTTCCAACGATTTCGTCCTCTTCCTTTAAACTGCTTCCTGGAACTCGCATATTCTCTACTATTGGCAACATTATTGTTGTCAGCAGTAACTTAGTTTAAGTGTCGAAAGAGGAGATCTTCGAGTACAGAAGGTTCTCCCAAGTCAGAAGTCAGTAAGACCAATTAGGTTGGACAGTTTATTGTAAGAACGGAGCTAACGAAATGCTCTGCAGAAAAGAGCGGCTCACAGTTGTTGTATGTGTTCCGTGCCTCTGCGGACAGGTTACGGAATCGGGGAATGTTCTACAAACCAAGCAGGAGAAGGTGCACAGCTCGCGAGGCAAAAGGCAAGGCGCCAAGACGACCTGGAGGCATCACGCGACCTAGAGCCGGACAGTCACGCGTGCAGCTAGTCAGTGTGACTGCAGGCGAAGATTATAATAGCGCCGATCTCCGTACCGCCACACTAGCTCTTAGGCTAGATCAGTCTTTTATTTGCCACGACTGCCACGCTCACACGCTTCGAATGTCGCCCCTCTCTGGTACGGACCAACGTTCGTCCGATTGTCAACTGCCTCCAACCTATTCTCCACTACCTCCGTGTAGAATCTACTATTCCTCCTACCTAGCGTCCTAGGTCTTCTCTTCCCGCATGGAACCGGATCTAAAGATCGTAGCGGCAAGGTTGTGGGATACGGGGTAGTCCGGCCGTATAATAGAAGATGAATGTATCCCAACGGTTATAAGCTAGTAGATAAGGCGTGGAAGGTCAGAGTTTTATGGAAAATTTACTCAAATCCAGAAGCGGTAGAATGTAAGTAAAAGGTAAGTGATTCCCAGACGAGTGCAGTCCAGCCATGAGCGGGCCGGATTCCAGAGTCGCATTCCGGCGGGTCTAGTCACCGGGTCCAGATGTCTGCAACTGACCATAAGGTCACCGGCTCCGGGAGTGAGCCTAAGCAGTCAACATCCTTAGGTCCTTTGTGAACTGGCCTTGGGAAGTGGTTGCTCAGCTAGGCCAGACGCGTCCGTGACCTTGATCGCAGGTGGGCACGAGAGCCATACCTGCGAGACATGCCCCAGACGAGTGCGAGCAAAGCATGGCTTAGAATATTAGGTCGCTACAAGGTCTTCCCTATTAAATTAAGCGACTGTGTTAGATTCATTCATGCTGTTTTCTGGGGTGATCAATAAGCTGAAACTTGACTGCGCGTCATGGTCCGTTTTAGCATTATTCGGTGACAATAGTGGCATCAGATAGAGGAGCGATACTTATGATCAGAAAAAACTTGAGGCGCTGTAGTAAGTTTGATTGATCCATTCTGTGGAGCAGGCCTCACATGTCCGACACTTTGCCAAATAATAGCCAAGAGATCATATCTTTTATCCTGCATCGGAGGCGTCTTTGGCCTCACCAGCATTTAACTGTGCTCTTCGATATAGGGTCCTCTGGACATCCACTTTCACGAAACATGTTTTAGGCACCATCTGAAAACCAAGCTGTTCCGACCCAGCGACCCGTGTGAGAGTAAGTTCGTTTCATCTAGCCTGCTTTATGTTTGGCCGCCAGACAAAGCCCTGTTTTGGCAGTTTCCAAACCCATGACATACGCAACTTCAAATAGGTAACAGTACTTTTGCCAGCGTCCTAAATGATCTGATTTAATTTTTGCACTACGTGTCCAATCCTTTGGTAGGAAATTTTCTTTTTATTCCTGTATATTGTTTTTATCATCCTTGGAACATAAAATTATAGGTCTTTAGGTTCCCAGGGAGAAGAGTGTCCCACTGACGCCGACACGGTAACCCATGTCTCTCAACTCTTCAGTGACAAATGCATTTGATTTGAATTCAGACCTATTGGAAAGCCACAAACTTCTAACGAGCTGCTGAAGATGGGCTAACAGTTACCTGCCAAGGGTTAGTAATCTGAATCGGAAAATCGACCATATTTCAGTCTTCTAGTCCAACTTGCATCTCTTATGTTTCTAAGTAACACCTCTCGTAAGCCGGCATATGTTCGCAGATTTTGTAATCAGTCACGATCAGTTGGAGACGCAGATCTACTGCTCATCCCATTAAAACTAGCATAATTAGCCTGGCGGCCCTTCCTGAGCTTAGTCGGCAGGGCTGAGGTCACGGCTAGCTACCAAAAATACACTCCGGTATTTGTGTTGTTATCGGGCTTTGAATCCTATCAGTTGGTCAGTAGGTTCGCGCGCTGTTGTCTGAGCTAAGGATCTGTGGGAACCTGCCGCTGTTGACTCACGCTGCCTGCCTTTCTTCGCTGCGGCAAGCCTTGCAAAAGCGCCAGACAATCGATGACCGCCTGTCCATCTGGTTGGCTGTAACTTCACACTAAGCCCATCCTACAAGCAAGGCGGAACTCACTCGGCCTTCCGCCTCGGCTCGAGACGGATGCTACACTGCAGTGCTCTCTCACGGTCCTGATGGTCGGACTCAACGCCAGGCCGAGTCAACTACCTTTCTACTATCTATTCTCCTACTTGTTCTGTACAGAATATAACCTTCTCCTACTCTGGTTCTCCAAGACCGGGCCTGGAAGATCGCAGTAGTTAGGCTTTGACCGGCTTAGCCTTAACTCTTTTTGCGATAGATCCACCAAAAGTACGCGGAATAAACGTGCACTATTTCGGCCTGATTTATTATCCATTGCTCGTTGTCACGCTGCCGATCGCATGGTTTCTGGATCTCAGCTCCAAAAGAAAACGCAGCTCCTGCAGTTGATCCTACAAACAGATCAAATTGACGAAAGTCAATCTTACGGGACATATTTGGTCCCCTGTAAGGCTAGTATTTACACTGCGTACTTCTTAAGCTGACCGGCTTAGCAAAATCTCCCGGCAGATGGGCCATCTAGGAGTTGAACGTTGCGGTTCGACTAGCCAAATCTGCTCAAACAAGTAAACCACTACTATTAGTTATCAAAAAAGATATTATCTAATGGGCGTCATTGCGTACGAGGCAAGGATTCCATACAGCTAGACGGTAATAAGGTGGATTCCAACTTCTGCCCAATCAAGAGGAAGACTGATTTGGCGAGCGTACGTATACTTTCGATTAAATATCGTCAAGCCAATACATTTATGTGGGAATGGGGTGCATATTAAAGCATTTCATCTGTTCACAAAAGTGAGTCGTGGGAAAGGGAGGTCGCAAGAGTCGACGCCTATCCAAAAGAATAAAGGAACACCTGGCATGTCTGAGAAAAGGTGAAGTCAGGAGCATCAGCAGCTCTATCCTGGCGCACATGGTCGATTCCAGACATCGAGTTGACTCCAACTATGCTTTCTGAGTGATCTACAAGGTCCCGCAAAATTATCCTAAGTCCCTGGGTCAGCGCCTGCTAGCAACAGCAGAAGCGACCGCTATCAGGTGGCGTTGTTTGCAAAAAAGAACTTCCTGCAAGCTCTGCAGCTGACTTAGCCCACTTTCACTAGGCGGCTTGCAGTCATCCGTGCTCTGTTTGTCTCCCTCTCCGAGACTGCTCCAGCAAACCCTGCCTTCATATTTAGCATTCTCACTTTACGAAATGACGAATACTTTTTAACATGCACTCCGATCCCATCTAAATGTATTGGACTGATGATAATTTATCGATAGTATACGCAAGCTCGCCAAACTAGTCGTCCGAACTCTCTGATGGGAATTTTCGCAACTTTACTAAGAGTTAGTTTCACTAACGGAGTTACAATCGATAGAACAATGGCCTGTAGCTCAAGGGCACAGTATTCACTCACAAACGTTAAATTAACTAATATCGCGGATTCTATTCCTAGTTCCTGCAAACCTGCGATGAAGAATGCTGGCTGATGTCGGCTAACAAGCCAGAAATGGCCAGCTCAATCCCTCTCATCTTTGTCCGTATTTGTAGTAAGGAAAAAACTTTCTGGCTAATTGACTATCTGTCGCTAAAAGATCACCTGAAAGGACCTTAATCCAGTTTCATATAACCAGTGCAAGGAGTACCGACGATTGCTGTAGGCTGGAACGATTATTTTCCGCTTGTACCTCGTTGCCAGCCAACCGTACGCCAATTTAATGACAGTGTATGGCCAGCGACGGAGGTCGGGATCCAAACCATAATTTACTGACGTTTGGGACTGGGGTATGCCACCTCTAAGATCAAACCCGACAATTTCAATTGTGTCCCACATTGTGTTTGGCGCATTGACTTTAGCGGGAAGTAGCTTGTAACACGACACCCAAATTTATCCTGATTCGGAGTACCTATTAAGGACGATGCATAAGCCGTAAATTGTAATTCCAGGCCCCTATTTCTTGCCTGTACATTATGAACCCGAAAATATTTCGTTTCGATCTATCGTTATTTCATTTGCCGTATCAGCTAACGGATGCCTAAATCGCGCATGCAGGGCTTGCATGTAAGAGGTCCTTGTTGCCGACAGTTCACGTCTGTTATTATCTTAATACGTTTCAATACGGGGGCTTAATTGATCATATTTGAACCATTGCAACAGGAGAAGTCAGCACATATCACTCATTAGTAATGTATATGCTGGGACAAAATGTCCTTATTGCAAACGCACAGTAAAGATGATCGAAAATGACTTCGCGTTCCACAGGATCAACGAATTTAGTCGCGGCTCCTGGTAATCAATGTAGACAACAAAAAACATGCTTTGTGGGTGCACACAATATGACCATGTTGAATGGCATCACCGACAGTGACGAGGATGACTACAATCCGCATTCGTCAGCCGTCCACCCAACCCGGGAGTTCAGGCCCCGGGACTAGCGCGACCAGAAGTCTAACGCCATGCCACGGAGAATATGTTAAAGAGTCTAAAGCATAAGGTATGACGGACATGAGTAAGTTGTTGACTGCGTCACTTGAAAACTATGATAGACTAGGAAGGATAATCGAAGACCATCGTGGGCAAATACATTGCAGCTCCACAGCGCATACTGCGCAACTGGATGTGCAAAAGGAACGCATTACACTTTACGTCCTGACCACTTTGGTCTGTCACAAGTTGTTTGCTGGTAACATCGAAAACCACGACCTACGAATGTCTGAGAAGTGACTACATCGCCGCATCGGGAGCACGTTACCCAAGATGTCTGCAAACGCATCTCATGTGTAATATTGTCATCCGCCAAAAGCAGTCCATTGGGCCGTCGTATGCGATCATGCTCAGTACGGCCGCAATATTGATAACATGCCTAGTTACCAATATCAGTCTACAACACGGACACTAAAAACAACGGTCTTCAATTAGATGTCATGCTGGACCCTGACCAATGCCTTATTTGTCCTAGCAACCGAATTTTAGTCTTACACATACTCACAACTCTTGCAGCCCCACAGAACTGCGAGCGCATGCAATCACGTACCCTCCGCTGACGTGCTATAGTTAAAGTAGACTACCTACCCCGTCAGGTTTGAAATAACTAACACCAAGAATTTTCCTCATGCACGAAGACCTTAAGGCATTGCGCCTACTGGTCACAATTTATTTTTTGATCCATGAAACATGTTAACTGTGTACTACAATTAACGGTGACATCATGCCCTCTTTAAATAGGCAAATTCACAAACAAGGATGACTCCGAATGCAGCTTGCACATCGCCAACTACATAGGTCAGTCAAACGTAAATGTTCACAAAGCACGGTCGTCTAAAATTGGAAAACAATCATTAAAATCTGCGAAATAGTCATACAAAGGTTTCAGCATTCAGTAAGAAAGCAAGAGGGTAATAATCACTCCAACATACTCAGTGAAAGACACATGCCAACCGTTTTTGTATCCTGGTAACCTGTATCTGAGTGATTTCTGTTGGAGGTAGACCAGCCTGGCGATAAAAAAAAACAACTTTGAATGATCACCTTAGCCACAACCACGAGACGTGGTAAAGGAGTCCGAATATAAATCATATAGCAAAGCTCATCAGGATGATAAGACAGCCAAGAGAATGTAATCACAGTCTTACCACTCACAGATT
>JAYGXS010001317.1:275-14569 GCA_036362985.1 Ligula intestinalis
CCCCCCCCCCCCCCCGCCAAGAGGGGGCTCTGTCCGCAGAGCCGCAGGGGAATCAGAGGTACCTATCTCTACCTCCGCTCCCAGTTGGGGAACTAAGTGGGGGGGGTATGATAAGGAGGGAGTCAGGGTCGAGGGGGGGGTGGGGGTCTCGCGGAAGTCGATGGCGTAACGGGGGAACTCGCATCGGCGCTAGGAAGGGGACCCGTGTAGGGTGTCAGCTTGTCAAAATGAACGGTGGATATAGGGCCGGAAGGGTCACGGGCGTCGCGGATGCGATAGGTGGAGGGGGGTATGGCTTCTACAACAACGAACGGACCTTCCCACGGGATGAAAAGTTTGGAGGGTATCCCCACGGGGGGTGTGGCGCGTCGACGGAGGACGTAGTCGCCAGGGGAATGTGGGGTACCGTGAATGTTCTGATCGAAGTAGGATTTCTGTCGTGCGTATGGGGTGTGAAGATGGGAACGGGCCAGATTATGTGCCAGGTGAAGGGTTTCTTGCAGTTGAGAAGCGTACGCATCTGGGGACGAACCGTCGGACGTATGCAGTGGAAGTAGGGAGTCGGAGATGACGACCAGTGAGTAAGAAGAAGGGGGAATACCCCGTAGACGAGTGAAGGGTGGCCCGATATGCCATCATGGCATAGGGTAGTTTTAGGTCCCAATTCCGGCGGTCGTGTGATTCGGCTAGGGCTTTCAGGAGGTTGATAATAGTACGATTTGTCCGTTCAGTCTGTCCATTTCCTTCCAGATGAGCCGGTGTGGTGTGGGTCTTGTGAATGCGAAGTACGTCACAGACGTCGTGTACGAGTTTGCTCTGGAAGTTGGCACCGCAGTCTGAGTGAAGGGACAGGGGTGCGCCAAAGCGACAGACCCAACCGGACAGGAAGTCGTCGGCAACAGTAGCTGCATCTTGGCAGGTTAGGGGCACTGCTTCTGCCCACTTAGTAAAATAGTCAACCATGACGAGGATGTACCGGTTGTGGCTGTCGGTGGAGGGTAACGGTCCCATCACGTCAATGCCGACTCGTTCGAAAGGAGATCCGGTAGCCATGGGTTGGAGAGGTGCTCGAGGTCGGGGGTTAGGACCTTTAAAGCTTGTGCAAGTAGAGCACGTGTTGCAGAAGGTGGTGACCTGTTCCCGAAGGTAGGGCCACCAGAATCTGTGGCGAGCAGCAGCCTCGGTTTTAGCCTGGCCGACGTGACCCAGGTCTTGGTGTAAGTCCGTTAGAACCGTGTTGACGAGGCTGCCGGGAACTATTAACCGAGGGAGCATGTGGATGCCTTCCTTGAAGAAGAGAAGTTCGTTTTCCATGCAGAGTTGGGACCAATGATTGCGAAGAATTTTGGCGGTCTCAGAAGAGCCGCGGAGATCATTGTCCGTGGGACGAGGTTTGCCATGGAGCATGCGGTCATAAATGATAGCAGTATCGGGATCGGTGCTCTGGGCGGTCGCCCAATGGTACCGCGTAGGTTCGCTAATGATAAGAGCAGAGACTGAGTCGGCTGAAAGTGACATCGGAGCCTCGCTGGAGTCTGGTGGACGTCGGGATAGAGCGTCCGCGTTGGTGTGTTTGCTACCGGGCCGGAAGTGGCATGAATAGTTGAATTCTTGAAGGGTATCTTGCCATCGTGCCAATTGCCTGTCTGCATCCTTCGTGTTCTGTAAACTCTGAAGGGCTTTATGGTCCGACCGGATGATGAAATGGCGGCCGATTAGGTAGGGTTTAAAACGCTTAATGAAGGTGACTAAGGCTAACAGCTCGCGTTTGTAGACGGAGTATTTACGTTCGGTCCTTGTGAGGGTCCTACTGGCAAAACAGATAGGCCGCTCGAAGCCGGTCTCGTCGGGTTGAGATAAGATGCCGCCGATAGCGGAACAGCTGGCGTCTGTATCGAGGATAAAATCGGGGGCATCAGGGAGGACATTAGGCAGCATTAGAACCGGAGCAGTTGGGAGGCGGGCCTTGAGTTCGTCAAAGGCCGCTTGGGCAGCTTCGGACCATTGAAATGGGCGGTTTTTTTCCGTAAGGATAAACAGGGGCCGTGCGATTTCTGTGAAACCGCATATGAATCGTCTATAGTATGATGCGAGGCCTACAAAGCTGCGCACGTCTGTAGCTGAAGTCGGAGTGGGCCAAGTCAGAATGGCCTTGACTTTCTCGGGTGAGGCTTTGATGCCATCACGGCTAACTTCGTGACCTAAATAGGTTACTTTATCTCGCAGGAACGAACATTTCAGGGGGTTAAGTCGCAACCCGGCGTCACGGAGGGCGGCGAGAACTGCCTGCAAGTTATCGTTGTGTTCGGTGACGGACTTGCCGAAAACGATCACATCATCGAGATAGATAAGGCAACATTGGGGATAAAGGTGGGAGAGGACAGATTGCATGAGACGTTGAAATGTGGCTGCGGCGTTGCAGAGGCCAAAGGGCATAGTCTCAAATTCGAAAAGACCTTGTGGAATGATGAAAGCCGTTTTGGATCTATCTTTGGGTTCCACCTCCACTTGCCAGTAACCCGACTTCAGATCTAGGGTGGTAAACCAACGCGCCCCTGCCAGCGCGTCGAGAGTGACGTCAAAACGGGGTAGCGGGAATGAGTCGCGGACTGTGAGTGCGTTAAGGCGGCGGTAGTCTATGCATAGACGTAGTTTACCATCCTTCTTGGGAACTAGCGTAACCGGGGAAGCCCATGGAGAATGCGACGGACGGATGACGCGATTTTCCAACATCATTTTAATCATCTCCTGGACTTGCTGCTGAAAATGTGGGGGTATCCGCCGGGGCGGTTGCCACACTGGTTTTTCGGAGCCAGTATCAATGGTGTGACGAATGATGGAAGAACGTCCAAGGGAATGGTCATCCCAAGCGAAAACGTCAGGGAATAGTTTTAGGAGGGCCTGTAGTTGCACACGGGTGGAGGTATCAAGATCATCATATAGGGATAGGAGATCTTCTAGGTTAGTCGGGGGTAGAGCGACGGCAGCCTCAATGGCTGCGCAAATCTCGTCATCTACAGGTGGGGGTGGGTCTAACGGCGTAGCGGGAGTAGCAAAGCCAAAACGTAATGATCGTGAACAGATATCTAGTGAGCGATTAAATTAAGCGAGAAAGTCGACACCTAACAAGATGTCCCAAGTCAGGGCAGGGCTAACTAGAAAACGGTGGTGTTTGCTCCCGGTGGGGAAATCTAAAGACAGGTAAATGGATCCTACGATGTGTAAACGTTGGCCGTTGGCCGTTAATGGGCTAGGTAGTGGGGGACGAGAATCAATAAGACGAAATTGAGAAGGTGATAAAATATCAGACCGAATTAGGGAAACCGTAGCACCAGTGTCAAGGAGAGCTCGATAATGAAGCTGATTAATGTGGACAGTAGTATAAAACGGTAAAGGTTTAGTAGCATCAATGGAACAAACAGGAACAAAATGAATACCGGAGTTAGGGTCACGTCCACCTCGTAGATTGGGGTTGAAGGGAGGTCTGGGTCCACCTCGCGAAAAACGAGCGTTCGGGAAACGTGGCGAAGGTGAGGAAAGGGAACCTTCCCGTGGGCGGTTGGCGTACGAGGGATTGTAGGGAAATCCAGGACGATTTGTAGGAGGCCGCAGCTTGTCGGGTAATAACAGCTCCTTGGCCCTCTGGATGGCGCCTTCAAGATCACCCGGCGGGTTGTGCCGAAACGAAAAGTAAACCTCCTCCGAATTAAGGCCGGTCTTAAAGTGGTAAAGGATGACGCGGTCCTTGTGGGCGGCGGAAAGGGAGAGGTAAGCAGCGGAAGCTAGCCGTCGAAGATCATCAGAGAACGCCTGGGGGTCTTCCCCTGGACGTCGGCGGTGGTGGATTTATTGGTGGACGGCCTCTTCGATTTCCAAGGGGGGTTCGAAAAGTCTGCCGAGCTGGTCGCATAGGAAATCGAACGGTGTGGTTGAGCTATAGCCCTTCCTGAGTGCCTTCAACAGTTGGTCCTCTGCGAGCTGCGAAAGGAGGCATTCGCTCCGTTGGTTCACTGAGACACGGTTGAGATGGTTTTTGCAGAGTTCCAACCAGCTATTGAAGTCTCGCCGGCCATCATACGGGCGGAAGGAAGGGGGAAATGGGTTGGGACGATTAGGGGCGGGGTCCGCCGTCTGGGCTGCCACCAGTGTAGCGGACGCACCTGGTTCCTCCTTATCCACTGTGACTGCTCCGTCCTCTATCTTCTCTGGTGTTCCTGCCGTTGATCCTTGTAGTCGAGTTATTCCTGCTGCCGGGCCAGATGCCTGGAATCCTTCAGAATCGGAAGGCTGGTGAATCATGGCTACGCGTATGGCTGTTCACAAGCGATCGCACACACAACACGAAGGAATTCGTACACTATGAACGTTTATTGAATTACAACAAGAATAATAATCGCTAATGCTCCTCTGAAGGTGAAAAGAGCTGGCGTTCCTCAGACACGTCCTTAGAGGCTCTGGTCTGATTGTCGTCCAGCACTGTCTCACGCGACGTCCCCACGACCGCCACTAAAACAATTCAAAATTCACAAAAATGTGCATTAAAACAAAAGGCGGTTGGTTCCTTACACTTGCACTAGAACGGAAAAAGAGGAGAAGCAACCACGTGCACCAAGTCACTAGCCAAAACGTTAATTGCCCGCCAAGGGGTCCATTTTAAACAAAAGGATGCGACCAACCGGGTCGGCCGCTACAATGCCCCCCCTCTGGGAAGAGCCCTGTCCCCAGGGCTGCCAGGGGACGGAGTGGGGTGCGTGGTCACTTCGACCTCCGCACCCGGCGATGGTACCAAGTGTGGCGGTAGGATCGCCAGGTTGTTCGGCGTTGTAATGGGGGCGGACCCGTTGTAGGGTCTGAGCTTTGCGAAATGCGCCGTGAACTCGGGGGCGTCGGGAATCTGGGCGTCGCGAAGGATGTACGTCGCGGGAGAGAGGACATCGACGACGACGAATGGCCCTTCCCATGGACAGAAGAACTTTGCCGATGATCCGACGGAAGGTACGTCACGACGACGCAGGACGTAGTCGCCGCGTTGGTAGGGGGAACCATGTAGGTGGCGATCAAAATAGTCTTTTTGTCGGTCGGCCGAGGCACGAAGGTGTTCGCGTGCCAGGTTGTGGGTTAATCGAAGGGTTTCACATAGGTCGATGACATAGCTGTCGGCCGTGTGAGATAGTGGGGCGAGGGCAGGGCGGGTGGAGTCGGACGGCAACAGAAAGTGGCGGTCCGTGAGCATGAAGAACGGGGCGTACCCAGTAGACGAATGAACGGTCGCCCTATACGCCATAAAGGCGTAAGGCAGACGGGTGTCCCAGTCGGTGGATGGCAAGCGAAGGACAAAGGCTTTGAGAAGATTAATGAGCGTCTGGTTTATACGTTCGACCAGCCCATTGCCCTCTGGATGTCCGGGAGTGGTACGGGTTTTGTGAGTGGCGAGGAGGTCGCAGACGTCCTGGAGCAACCGGCTCTGGAAGTTTGCGCCGCAATCGGAGTGTAATGACAGGGGTGCACCGAATCGGCATATCCACTTGCTCAGAATAGCATCAGTCACCGTCGCCGCGTCCTGTTTGGCGATGGGGATAGCCTCGACCCACTTAGTAAAGTAATCAACTAATACAAGTATGTAACGGTTCCCCGCCCGAGTGGGCGGGGGGGTTGATCGGTCCAACGATGTCAATGCCGACTCGTTCAAACGGGAACCCGGTTGTCATGGGTTGCATAGGTGCCTGAAATTTAGGGGTAGGGCCCTTAAATGAGGTGCAGGTGGCACATGCCTTGCAGAAGGTGGACACGTCCTCGCGGAGATGCGGCCACCAGAATCTCTGGCGCGCTGCGGCCTCCGTTTTGAAGGAACCTACATGCCCGAGTTCTTGGTGGAGGTCCTTAAGCACGGTGGCCGTTAAACAACCGGGGACGACGAAACGGGTGGGCTGTGTCGAAGTAGCCGTCATGAATAGGAGTTCGTTCTCGACGAATAAATTCACCCACTGGTTACGTAGAATGCGGGCGGCTTCGGAGGATCCGCGTAAATCAGACTCCGTCGGCCGAGGACGGCCGTGCAGCTGGTGATCATAAATAATGGCCGTATCAGGGTCGGTGCTTTGAGCAACCGCCAAATGGTACCGGGTGGATTCGCTGACCGTCAGAGCGGCAACCGTAGCGGGTTCTGCAGCGGGCTCGGGTGGTGACGCTGGGAAGGGTCGTCGGGACATCGCATCGGCGTTGCCATGTTGGCGACCGGGTCTAAACTGACACTTGTAGGTGAATTGTTGTAAAAGTTCCTGCCAGCGGGCATATTTGCCCTCGGCGTCCTTCGAGTTGTGTAGCCACTGCAAGGCTTTGTGGTCGGTGCGAATAACGAAGGGTCGGCCCAATAGGAAGGGTTTAAAACGTTTGAGGAATGTAATAAGTGCTAGCAGTTCCCTGCTATAAGTGCTATAGTTGCGTTCCGTTCTGGAGAGGGACTGGCTGGCAAAACAGACAGGCCGTTCGCGCCCAGTGTCATCGGCTTGAGACAGGACTGCGCCAATAGCTTCTGCGCTAGCGTCGCTGTCAAGAATAAAAGACGGGGCATCCGGAGCGGTGTTGGGGAGCATAAGGACGGGCGCGGCGATAAGACGGTTTTTCAGTTCCTCGAACGCAAGCTGGCATTTGTCGGACCAAGCAAACTTACGGTTACGTTCAGTCAGTAGATGCAAGGGGCGAGCGATTTCCGCTAAACCCTTAATAAAGCGACGGTAGTACGAAGCGAGGCCGAGAAAACCCCTGACTTCGGTGGCTGACGTGGGAACGGGCCACGTGCGAACTGCGTTGATTCCAGCTGGTGAGACGTGAATGCCCTCGGGGGTAACCTCATGTCCCAGGAACGTGACCTGACGCCGCAGGAATGGGCACTTCTGTGGGTTAAGGCGGAGGCCCGCGGCGCGCAAGGCAAATAGTACCGCGGCGAGGTTATTAGTGTGCTCTGAAATTGAGCGACCGAACACAATAACATCGTCGAGGTAGATCAAGCAGCGAGTCGGATACAGATGAGCCAATACGCATTGCATCAGCCGTTGGAAGGTGGCTGACGCATTGCAAAGGCCGAAAGGCATCGTCTCAAATTCGAAAAGCCCTTGCGGCAATATGAACGCCGTTTTGTGACGGTCGTCCGGTTCTACCTCGACTTGCCAATATCCAGACTTTAAATCTAGCGTGGAGAACCACTAGGCTCCGGCGAGGGCATCAAGAGTGACGTCGATCCGAGGTAACGGGAATGAATCTCGAGTAGTAAGTGCATTGAGTCGACGGTAGTCAATGCAAAACCGAAGGCTCCCGTCCTTCTTAAGCACAAGCGTGACGGGGGAGGCCCAGGGTGACTTAGACGGCCTTATCACTTGAGCTTTAAGCATTTTTTTCTAACATGTCATTCACCTCGTGTTGGAAATGAGGTGGTATCCGCCGTGGCGGTTGCCAAAACTGGTTTGGCGGTGCCCGTGTCTATGGAGTGTCGAATGACTGCTGTTCTACTGAGGGACGAATCGTCCCAAGCGAAAATATCGCCCACCTCGATGAGCAGATCGCGGAGGACCTGCCGGTCCTGCTCTGTTATATCCGGGTCAGTGGGCATAATGGACTCGATGTCTGTCGGAGGAAGGGCAGCGGCCGCCGCGATAGCAGCACAGATAGCGTCTGCGTCAAATGAACAAGGGTTAGCCTTAACGACCGGTAGCTCCTGAGCAAACGTCAGAGTGCGGTCATAAGCGTTCAGAAGGCATCGGTGGTCTGATAGGAAATCGAGCCCTAGTATCATGTCCCACGTCAGCGTAGGTGTAACAAAGAAAGTATGTCGGCGGGTCCTGGACGAGAACGCGAGTGGGAGCGTAACGGTGCCGAGTATAACCATATCTTTACCGGTGGCGGTACGGAGTGAGGTGGGTTGAGCGGGTGGGCAAATGTGACCGGCCCGGGTGTCAGAGAGCTGAGCGGCCCTTACGAGGGACACAGAGGCGCCAGTGTCGATCAGCGCCTTAACAGACTGGTTGTCTACCCGAAGCGTGGTGTAAAAAGGTTCATCGGAAAAAGACATGTTAGAGCAAACGGGAACAACATTGTTACCTTCGTTGTTGGTCCAGGTAGGGTTGCGTTGACGATCGCTGGGAGGTCCGTTGGGAGGGTTCCTGGGTGAAACCCTGTAGGGATTCCGAAATCCACCGTTCCTGTTGCCCCGGTCTTGGCGGTAAAATGAGGAAGGCCGCGAGTGCGACCACGACTGGGTCCCGGATTGGTGGTTGGCTGGGTTGGGTCGCCACGCAGTCCCAGGGGTAGAGCCAGTGGTGGTGGTGGAGGGGTCAGGCTCTAATATCCGCGAAGCACGCGAGATGGCGTCGTTTAGATCCCCTGGTGGCTGGATGCGAAGGGAATAGCAGACCTCCCTGGAACCCAGGCCTCGCTTGAAGTAAAAGAGGATGACTTGGTCTCGCTCGGCGGCCGCGAGGGAGGGGAAGGCGTCTCGGCAGAGGCGAATAAGCCGGTCTGCGAATTGCCGCGGAGTTTCGTTGGCTTGCCGCTGCCCGTTGGTAAGTCTCCCCAGTGCCTCTTCGATGGACAACGGCGGCTGGAAAAGGCGCTCGAGTTGTTCACAGAGACACTTGAATTTTGTATCGCGCGAAAGCCCGGCCTCGAGTGCCCGATCAAATTGGTCGTCGGCCAAATGCGTAAGGACTAAGTGACTGCGTTCGTCTGACGGGGCTGTGTCAATATAGTATCGAAGGCGTCGAAGCCAGGACCGGAAATCTTTGGTGCCATCAAATGGGGCAAAGGAGGGAGGGACCGATAGGACCTTTTGGCTAGCGGGCGGTGGGTTGTTCTCTGGCGCTGCCACCAGTGTGATACCCGGGACAAAGGAGGTGTCCGGCTTCTTGTCTATCTTCTCAGAGGTACCCTTAGAATCCTCTGTGGGCCGACTCGTTTCATCATTGTCGTGGTTTTCAAGAGTCATCGGACTATCAGGCAGTCAGCAAAAGTCCAACTATGATTGGAGGAGTATATTGTATTAGGGGAATGATAGAGAAATCGTAAATGGAAACAGGGTAAACACTGGCCAGTGGGGAAGCGGTTAATCGGTCAAGCTCAGAGGGGGAGTGGCGTTGGGAGCGTCCACAGGTGGGGAAGGGTCCTCTCCGTCAATCACTTGCACTAGAACGGAAAAAGAGGAGAAGCAACCACGTGCACCAAGTCACTAACCAAAACGTTAATTGCCCGCCAAGGGGTTCATTTTAAACAAACGGTTCAGACCTACCGGGTCGGCCGCTACAAAGTAAACGAAGGTCAGCATGGTTGTGATTGTCTGTTAATAACGCACTTTAATACTCAATAGCGTTCCGCTATATTTAAGTTCATATCTAAGCCGTGCGTATTCTCGGAACACTACAAGTATCAAGCCCAGTTCTGTACAGGAAAAAAGGGTAAAGGGAGAATTTGTTGTTTATTGTAAACAAAAAACTCAGTAGTGGTATGAAGCCCCGACACATGGCAGGCTCATTGACGTGAATGCGTGAACGCCATGACAGAAAGAGTAACTGGCCACTTTATCAGCTGTTCGGCCAGTAGCAGTCTGTGGTACCTGTAATTTGCTGTCCCGGAGGCGAACTAAAATCTTCGTTCACCTGACCACTTGTGAGGGTGGAGCCGGTGATGGATGGCACAACAAGATTACGCAATATATGAACGCAGGGGTTGTCACATACAGGAAGGTCTCTATTCAATATAATTCCCTCTATCACCCGTTTTTGAGGATCATCAGATGGAAATATTTTTACGCATTTGAACTGCATATTCGACACGTAAACATTTGAATAAGTTGAAAGAAAATAACTAACTTACAAAGTCAAGCCAATTTGAAGGCAGAGTCACACGACACACTGATTTTTTAGAACAGCTAGTCATATGATAATAAAGTGTATATTTAAGGTCCAAGGGGCCCTTTCATTACTCCACTTTTGATGGCAACATATCCTTGTCAAGATTAAGTTTAAAAATCTGAAGGTTACTACACGGGTTCACGACACGTTTGGTGAAAATAAATACTTCTTCATAGCCAAGCATTCATGGGACACATACAGTATTAAGCGATGCCGCAGATATAACTGCTAGTGGTGAATCAGGAAACATAATTGTATAGGAGAGCACAGTGCAAATCACGTACGGCACGTAACGTCTCCGCACCACTTCCTATAACTCGGAATGTAGGCCTTTAGTTTATTTAGGCGGATTTCCTATAGCAGTGCACCTTGAACTCTTTCTATTTTTTGGCTCGTCTATGCGCCCTTCTGAGTAGGTTGGGATACTGCTGCACGTATGGCCTCAAGGCCTGGGTCGTTTGTTCAGATTGCGCTCTTACAAGCGTAACTCAGACTACAAAAAAGGCAGTTTTAAGCGAAAAATGTAAATGCTCGCTTGTTGATGTACAGCTTTGTAGTTGCTACTTTAGCCACCTTACCATATTGTTTATAATACTCTCGGTTCTCGGTTCACCAAAAGCCGAGATTTTCCGCGTATTTGCTTTAAGGGGTGGCATGCCGTTCATAAAATGGGGCCGCTTCACAGGGCCTGCTTTTCATTTCCAAGACACAGCATTAAACGTCCGTTCGAATTGAAGGACAGGACCCATCTACTGGATCACTCGTTTAATCGACGAAGACCTTTCCGGAATTCACCTTTATCGGCGGCATTGCGAACGAATTTATATTTTCAGGCGATCCGCTAACATGGTACATGAACAATCACATTACACAATTAGGAGTGAATAACTGAAAGTGGTATACCCAAGCGCCAACCATTATTGAACACCACTCTCTATGACTGTACACCTAGATTGTTGGAATCCAAAATGGATTGCATCGAAACGACCAATGGCTAATGTCTCTGTCCACATAAGACGTTTGCATCCGATACTCGGGAACTGAACAACAAATGGGAAACGAATAAAGAACTCCGTTAAATTCCACAGTAGGCGTAAAAATCAGTGCTATCAGGAGCCGACGCAAACGAAGATTGTGCAGACGAGGCCTTTGAAGAATTCATCCGGACCCTATTAAACACCTTAAACCCACAGTAGATGGTAGGTGACCTGTTACAGGAAAACTACGTTACCAGACTCACCACTTGGTAGCAGTAAGCTGCGACAGTTCATACATCTTCGTGGATCGCTTTTTCCACACCTTGTGTGTGAACAAAGTAGCAAACCATTGAACGTTCTTCGGCCAACAACATGGTAACAGATTGTCCTACACATCTGGTATTTAAAATACCATCATCGGTAAGCCATGATGCCTTCCTTCAACACCTACTAGGCAAAGTTTTCAAGCAGTGGAGTGATTAGCAAATGGTCAATCACCACGACCTCGAAAGGCGTTAAGAGCGTTTGGAAGAAAGCATACGACACCTTAAACGTAGGAGGAGGGCAGCTGAGTAGAATAATTGACGGTGATTTAACCTAACTTTTACAAACCAGCATGCCCAGCATACCTTCCTTTACAGGGTAGCAGTTTTCCTTGTTTCCGTCTCAGACTCACCACCCGAGATGCAATCGGGTCCATCATGGGACCATAAAAATTCCACCACCTGCCCCGATTTCAATTTTTTTATTATTTAACTTTCTACAGCTATTTTACTTAAATACACACCGAATAGATATACCGAATAAATGGCAACGTTTGCATTCCGGGTATTTGTATAGATTAGAAAGGCATATAGAGCGCCGGAGCAATTTGTTTATTGTCCTGAGCTTCCGAACTCTTACAGGAGTCCATCATCAGAAATAAGAACCAGCAACCGAGAGCGGGGTCACTTATAGGGGTATGTGCTAATTCAGTGAAAGTAAAATCAGGGGTCAACCGAGGTTAGAAATCCAAGACGAAAAAGTGGCCATTACATGCGGTTGTGCCAATTAACTGTAATTGACGGATGTCTGGAATTTTCTGCTTGTGACTGCGCTGGACTCTATACGCCTTTCACCAATTCGACACATTGTTTGGTTGAGTTTCCGTCCGTATACGAGGATTCAACCAGTTTCCGACTCGTCTTGTTTCCGACACGGGCAACTACCTTGGCGGCTGCGGAGAGGAAATCATGCCTGTTCCAAACGTGTAGTTGTAACGTACGATACTTCACTGCCTCGTCGTACAACCAGGTTATCTGCATTTAAATCAATAAATTTTTCAAAAATCAATCAATTTATGTATTAGGCCCGGAGTGCCTCGACATTGCAAACTTAGTGGTATGGAAAAATAAATACAAAGTTGATAAATGCTGCTTCCCGTGAAACAACCACATAGGCAGCGGGAGCGTTTATTAGTGTTGGTAGATTAATTCATTTT
Organism: Ligula intestinalis; assembly: GCA_036362985.1. NCBI lineage: Eukaryota > Metazoa > Platyhelminthes > Cestoda > Diphyllobothriidea > Diphyllobothriidae > Ligula > Ligula intestinalis. The sequence continues at coordinate 12,632 of JAYGXS010001317.1, forward strand.
CACCAACATATCGTCGTTTTAAAATAGTAGTCCACACCTTGACCTTGAGCCCAATTAGACACAACCTTAATTTCTGCTCTCCAACGTAGACTATAGATACCATTTCGCCAGTACTGTTTTGGATATTATCGCTTTCATTGTAAGTGCAAAAGTACTTTTTGCATCTCGTGAAATTTGTTTTTGTGTCATACTTCATCAGAAAACGGAATCAAATTGGAATTTGTTCTTCACGTCATTGAACTGTTTTTGCAGCCTACAACCAAAGCAAGTGAAAACAGCCTGATTAAACCGCCAGTGACAAGATCAACAGTTATTTAGGACCTCGAAGATCTGCAAACGGCTGAAAGGTTCCTGAATATCCTGCATATTGTTCATACACATTTGAAAGGGTTTCTAAGTAATTAAGCACATTATTTACTCAGTCTGCTAGAAATATTTGCAATACTTTACACACCGTCAGAAGATTATCGTTATTTTGAATACCAGACAACACACTACGTCATAGTCGCATTTTGAATTTAGTCAGTCCGTCAGTCAGTCAGTATATTTGAGGGAAAAATAGGCTTGCGCCTTTGTACTCCCTATTTGTCACATCAAAATCTCAAGAATTATATACAATGTTAACAAGTTTTCAGTCAGGAAAATATAGACAGTCACATGGCGCAGTGGTGTTTCAAGGTTAATTTGTCACATAGTTCACGTTGTGTTGTAGCATGTGTATATCAAGTCGGTGTTTGAATATCTCCACAGATTGGGACATAACAATGGCCTCGGGAAGGTTATTCCACGGGTCCACGACACGATTAGAGAAAAAATTCTTCCGTACATCCAATCGTCCTTGGGGCACATAGAGTTTGAAGGGATGCCCCAGGAGATTAGTTGTAGTGGCGAGTCGGAAGAAGTCGTCACACATGAGAGCGCAGTCAAAGCCACGCACGATACGGAAGGTTTGTATCAAATCTCCGCGTAACTGCCTATAACTCAAAGGATAGAGATTAAGGTTATTTAGGCGGATCTCATATGGTAGTGAACCTTGGCCTCTTACTAATTTTGTTGCTCGCCGCTGCACCCTCTCAAGTACGTTATAATCCTGCCGCATCCACGGTCTCCAGGCTTGAATCGCGTATTCAAGATGTGGCCTTATGAAGGTACCGAAGATTTTCGAGAAACAATCTTCATCAAAAACCGTGAATGCCCGCTTGATGGCGTACAACATTGAAGTTGCAGTTTTAGCCGCCTTACAACATTGTGTGGAAGGTTTGAGATTGTCTGTCATCAAGATGCCGAGATCCTTCTGTATTTCTGTTTCTTGCAGAGGGATTCCGTTCAGATGGTAGGGTCGCGCATAAGGCACCGCATTTCGATTTCCCAGGCGCAGCAGAGTGCATTTGTTAGAATTGAAGGACAGCAGCCATCTATGCGACCACTCGTTTAATCGACAAAGATTTTCCTGGAAGTTATCTTCATCGGCAGCGCACCTGATGACCCTCCATATTTTTACATCATCTGCAAACATGGCGCACTCGCAGTCCAATTCCTGTACACAATCATTAACGAACAAGAGAAAGAGGGTGGGTCCGAGTACTGAACCTTGAGGGACTCCACTCTCGATGACTGTCGGCCTTGATTGTTGTCATCCTACACACACCGTTTGGGAACGACCAGATAGGAAATTCTCAATCCACGTAAGAAGTCTGCCTCCGATACCCATCAGTCTCAACTTATGCAGGAGACGTTGGTGTGGAACACTGTCAAAGGCCTTCCGGAAATCAATGTAGGCTGCATGTACAGTTTCTTTTGCATCAATTGCCCTTGTCCAGCTTTGCATCGTATAAAGCAAGTTTGTTACACATGACCTTCCCCTACGGAATCCAAATTGCGCATTCGACAATATATTGTGAGTTTCACAATATATCATCAATTGCTTCTTGATGATCT
>JAYGXS010001319.1:0-11449 GCA_036362985.1 Ligula intestinalis
ACCTCGCAGATGGTCAGTCCGAGCCAATTCGAAGAAATCATCAAATTCTAGGGCACAGTCTCGGCCTCTAACAATTCGGTAGGTTTGTATGAGGTCCCCGCGGAGTTGCCTATAATTGAGAGGGAAAAGATCAAGTTCGGTCAGTCTGTCTTCATAAGGCAGATGACCAAGATTCTTGACCATCTTCGTAGCCCTCGCCTGCACTCGTTCCAGGTGCAGATAATCCTTCTTGAACCACGGACGCCAGGCCTGGACAGCATACTCCAAGTGGGACCGAACAAACGCTCCGTAGGTTTTCCTGAAGAGCTCCTTGTCAATGTTTACGAATCCCCGCCTTATCGCAAACAGCACCTGTGTCGCGCGTTTAGCTGCCTTTACACACTGAGTAGATGGTTTGAGTGAGGAATTTATCAGAACACCGAGATCCTTTTGTTCGTTCACATTTGAAAGCGGGTGCCCATCGAGGAGGTATTGGAAGGAATCGTTCTCCTCATCAGTCCTTCTAGTACGGAGTCTTAAAACCACACACTTACTAATGTTGAAGTTTAAAAGCCAACGAGCAGACCAGCAGCTAAGTCGATTGAGACTCTCTTGAAGCGCTTTCCTATCGGCGTCAGACCTGATGGCTCTCCAGAGTTTGACGTCGTCGGCAAACATGATAGCACTGCAACCCAGGTCGTTGACACAGTCGTTGATATAGATAAGGAAGAGTAGTGGCCCTAAGACAGAGCCTTGGGGGACGCCACTCAGAACATATGTAGGGCTTGACTTTAAGTCACCGATGCACACAGTTTGCGATCGCCCTGTGAGAAAATCTGTGATCCATGCCAGCAGGTTCCCTCTTATGCCAATTTCTGACAATTTATACATTAGACGCTTATGTGGGACGCTGTCGAATGCCTTCTTGAAGTCCGTATAGATGACGTCAACTTTACCATCTTCATCTAGTGCGCGAGTCCACTGCTCAGTGGAGAGAAGAAGGCTGGAAAGGCAAGAATGGTTCTTTCTGAAGCCGTGCTGGAGCCCTGACAGTAGATTGTTCTCCTCCAAGAACTCCATTGTCGTCTTCTTAATTATCGTTTCCATCACCTTACAGCAAATGCAAGTTAGGCTGACGGGCCGGTAATTGTTAACCTTCGTTCGGGCTCCACCCTTGTATATCGGGTAAATATTTGCCATTTTCCATTCAGATGGCAGTTTTCCTAGTTCAAATGAAGAACGAAAGATATGTGCTAGGGGCTCTGAGAGTTCGCTTGCCAATTCTTTCAAGAACTTGGCTGGTATATTGTCTGGACCGGATGACTTTGCTTCTTTGAGGCTCTGCAGCTCCCTCTCAACTACAGATGCTGGAAATAGTAGAGAATGAAGTGCCGGACCGGCTTTTGCAACAGCACTGTTGGCATTATCAAAATGAAGCTCGGTTTCCCTAGTGAATACCGAGGCAAAGAACCGGCTACAGTACTCGGCTTTCTCGTAATTCTCAACGACTTCTCCGCCATCATCATTCTTAAGTACTGCGACAGGATCCTTGTTTTTTAATCTACTGTTAATATAGCGGAATAGAATTTTGGGCTTTTCTTCGGCCTGTTGGAGGATTCTTGATTCATAGTTTTTCCTGGCCTGGCGAATTGATTTTTTTACTGCATTTCTTTGGCGTCGGAATTCCTCGAGGTGTACTGGCGACCCAGTTTTCCTGAATAACTTCCATTTCCTATTCTTCTTCTTCAGTTGCCTGTTAAGGTCTCTCGTCAACCAGGCAGGACGACTAGTCGTCTTGTGTACCTTGACCGGACAAAAGCGCTTAAGCAGATCTAATGCAACCCTCTTGAGTGATCTCCAATCTTCCTCCGGATCCCCCTTGAGTAGGCAGTCCCAATTCACGGTCGATAGTGCATTCTTCATTGAATTAAAATCTGCCTTCCATATGTTTGGCTGGTCCTCCGTTTTCCTCAGCTGTTGAGTATGGAGTGAGTAATCCCACATTAGCGTCGTATGATCACTCTTACCGAGCGGAGCACTTGAATGAACTTCATCTATGTAGGACGAATCCTTCGTAAAAATGAGATCCAAACAGGTAGCCCGCTGGTTTTCTCGAAATCTGGTTATGCCCTTAACGTTCTGAACTAGAGACAGGTCAAGCGTGAGATCCATTAATTTGGAACTAAAGGAAGTTGACGCCGCCTCAACTGTCAGGTTGTTCCATTCAATTGCAGGGGCGTTGAAGTCACCAACGATGAGAACCTCCTGGTGGCTAGCAGCTTCCTTCACCAGACGAAGGAGTGAGTCGTCGGCTCCACTCAGAATTTTTGGTGGCCGGTAAACGGCCAGGAATTCAAGGTTCTGTGAATTCGCCTTCTTGATCTTTAACAAGACGGACTCATACTCCAGGGCTAGAGTGTGTTCTCTTTCTACAACAGAGATTTCAGTTCTGACATACACGACAACCCCACCTCCTTGTCGGTTTTGGCGGTCTTTGCGGAAAACCTGGTATGCTGGAATCGAAATCTCCGAATCTGCAATTTCTGATTTTAGCCATGTTTCCGTTATGGCAACTACATCAGGTTTCCGCTCCGAAAGTACTGCCTTGAGTTCATCAATTTTTGAGGGAAGACTTTGGGCATTAGTGTAAAGAAAGCTCAATTTAGACTTATTCACCACTTTATGCAGGCGGTTGCCTCTTGCATGAGATTGCATGCAGGGGGCTGTCGGTGCTGATGGAGATGGACTGTTTTCTATCCCGACTAGGCTGTTAGTGTTATCGGCTTTCTCCAGAGGAGTGACCTCGGGACATGGACGATCTCCCCGTTCAGAATTCGAAGATTGCTCTCGCCGAGTTCGCATCTCCTGTGGAGTTCTTCTTTTAGCAATCTCCATTTCTCCCGCTCCGTGGGGGAAAAATCCCGCTGAAAAAAAACCGTCGGGTGTGAGTATCTAAGTACTGGTTTCCTGCTTAACAATAGCTGGACCTCAGCCTCACTCTTGAGAACAACCTTTAACGGTCTTGGTTGGCGTTGTTCATCTTTTGAGTCTGTTATACGGCCCATTCGGAATGCCTTTAGAACTTCGACTTTTTCCTCACCCTTTAGGAGGAATTTCAGATATTCTTTAAATAACTTCCTGTCCTCTTCTAATCTTGATTTCGGGGTATCGGAAGTACATTCTGTCATGCCTTTTATGACTATGCAGTTTATACGAGTGGTACTCACCTTCCGACTGTCCTCCCCTTCTGCTTCTCTAGGGTTTGTTAGGACATATTCGCTTCGAGGTTCAGCGCTCCTGTTCGTTTTGGCCTGCGAAGGTGCCCTTTTTGTTTGGCTCGTGCTCAATCTCGGCCTACTTATATTAGCACTTGGGCATGGTCGGCCTTTTTTGGGAGCCCGAGAGCGCTTCTTCGTTCGCTTGGAAGTCAGTGGGTTGACCGTTTCCCCTGTCCATGGCAGACTACTAACTCCGTCAAGCACCCTGGCTGCCGGGTCATAACCACTTAATCGAACCACAGTTCGTCAGCGCCTCGCCATCTGCCATTTCCTGTCACTGCCGATCTGCAATATTTTCACTCAGAAAGGTTTGAACACCGATCGAATATGCTTCCACACTAAACAAAGTTGATGTGGTGCTCAGAGGTCCACATTGGGTGACCGCCTGCCAGGCCGATGCCGGCCATGTCATAATAGCAGGAAGTGGGGCATGACAGCATCTGGGGGTAACTTGATACAGAATTGTTTCGGGGTTATTAACCTTCATAAGTCAAGCATAACCCTGAAAGCCAGCTGATCGGACAACACAACCAAACGCACTTCCAGACGGCGCAGTTTGTTAACAACTGGAGTTTACCGGATGGGTCATAACCGCTTTATCGAATCACAGTTCATGAGTGTCTCGCCATCAGCCATTTGCTGTCACTGCCGATCGGCAATATATTCACTCAGAAATGTGCGAACACCGATCAAATAGGCTTCCGAAATAATCAAATTTCATGTGGTGGTAAGAGGTCATTAACGGGGAACCGCCTGTTAGGCCGATGCCCGCCAAGTCATTAAAGGAGAAAAGCAGGAATGCAAGCATCTGGGGCTTACTCGAAACAGAACTCTATTGGGCTTATTAACCTTCATGAGCCAAGCATAACACTGAAAACCACCTGATCGAACAACACATGCAAACGCACTTAGAAAGAGCTCAGTTGGTCCACCACGGGAGTCCATCAGATGGGTCATAACCACTTCATCGAACCACAGTTCATCAGCGCCTTGCCATCTGCCATTTAATTCACTGCCGATCGGCAATATATTCACTCAGAAAGGTGCGAACCCCGATCGAGGAGGCTTCCGAACTAAACAAAGTTCATGTGGTGGTCAGAGGTCCCCATTGGCTGACCGACTGCCAGGTCAATGCTGGCCAAGTCATAATAGAAGGAGTTGGGGCATAGGAGCATCTGGGCGTTACTTGTCACAGAACTCTTTCGTGCTTATTAACATTCATCAGCCAAGCATAACCCTGAAAACCAGCTGATCGGACAAGACAAGCAAACTCGCTTGCAAAGAGCTCAGTTGGTCCACCACTGGAGTCTATCAGATGGGTCATAACCACTTCATCGAACCACAGTTCATCAGCGCCTCGCCATCTGCCAATTTCTGTCACTGCCGATCGGCAATATATTTACTCAGAAAGGTGCAAACACCGATCGAAAAGGCTTCCGAACAAAACAAAGTTCACTTTGTGGTCAGAGGTCCCCTGTCGGTGACCGCCTGCAAGGCCGATGCCGTCCAAGTCGTAAATAAAATACGTGGGGCATGACAGCCTCTGGTGCTTACTTGATACAGAACTTTTTCGGACTTATACGTATTCATTAGCCAAGCATAACCCAGAAAACCAGCTGATCGGACAACGCAAACAAACGCACTTGAAGAGAGCTCAATTTGTCCACCACTGGAGTCTTTCAGATGGGTCATAACCACTTCATCGAACCACAGTTCATCAGCGCACCGCCATCTACCATTTCCTGTCACTGCCGATCGGCAATATTTTCACTCAGAAAGGTGCGAACACCGATCGAATATGCTTCCGCACTAAACAAAGTTGATGTGGTGCTCAGAAGTCCCCTTTGGGTGACCGCCTGCCAGGCCGATGCCGGCCATGTCATAATAGCAGGAAGTGGGGCATGACAGCATCCGGTTGTAAATTGTCACAGAACTGTTTTGGGCCTTTTAACCATCATAAGCCAAGCCTTACCCTCAAACAACATGAGCAAACGCACTTACGGAGAGCTCAGTTGGTCAAACACTGGAGTCTATTCAATGGGACATAACAACTTCGTCGAACCACAGTTCTTCAGCTCCTCGCCATCTGCCATTTGCTGTCACTGCCGATCGACAATATATTCACTCAGAAATGTGAGAACACCGATAGAATAGGCTTCCGAAATAAACAAAGTTTATGTGATGGACAGAGGTCCCCATTGGGTGACCGCCTGCCAGGCCGATGCTGGCCAAGTCATAATAGCAGAAAGTATGGCCTGACATTATCTGGGGGTAACTTTTCACAGAACTCTTTCGTGCTTATTAACCTTCATCTGCCAAGCACAACACAGAAAACCACCTGATCGAACAACACATGCAAACGCACTTACAGAGAGCTCAGTTGGTCCACCACGGGAGTCCATCAGATGAGTCATAAGCACTGCATTGAAACGCAGTTCATCAGCGCCTCGCCACCTGCCATTTTCTGTCAACGTTGATTGGTTATATGTTCACTTAGAAATGTGCGAACACCGATCGAATAGGCTTCCGAACTAAACAAAGTACATGTGGTGGTCAGAGGTCCCCATTGTCTGACCGCCTGCCAGGCCGATGCCGGCCATATCATAATAGCAGGAAGTGGCGCATGAGGGCATCTGGGGCTTACTCGATACAGAACTCTTTCGTGCTTATTAACCTTCATCAGCCAAGCATAATCCTGAAAACCAGCAGATCGGTCAACACAAGCAAACGCACTTACAGAGAGCTCAGTTGGTCCATCAGGTGGTGGGTTGTGTGATTCTTCTTGCCGAGCGTTGGAATGCCGCGCAGCCCATCTGGTGTTGTGGCGATGGCTGACGCACGAGCGCTTAACTTCGTGCTGTCCGTGAATTGGCTGCGGCACCTCCATTCTGGGTGGCTGGCGCCCGTGTGTGTCATCCGTTGCCTTTCCGTGTGTCGTTAATGCGTCTATGTTAACCGGCCCGGTAGTGTGACCACCGCCCGACCTCCCCTCTGCGCCGGAGCGCGGATCAGCCCTCGTTCCGGGTCCGGTGTCCGTCGGTGGGTAGGTGAGTCATTCCGGTCGTGTGCGCGGCGAAGGGCCCTCTCTGCCCCTCCTTCTACATCCCCAGTCGCCTGTACGTCTGTTGTTGTCGTCATCAGGTCTGTGTGCGTATTTTGTGCACTTGGCCAGCTACTATCGGCTCTCCTTCCATACTCGGGTGGCTGGACCGGTTGGCATTCAAAGCGCGGACCCGGCTCACATGTTCGGGCTCGTCGGTGGACTGATGACTCATGTCGGTCGTTTGAGTCGCGATTAGCTCTCCCCCCTGCCGCGTCGGTGGCCACTGTTGACGAAGTTGCAAGTCGCTCACTAGCCCCGGCGGCCTCGTCGGGGCTGATTGGAGTCTTGTCCGGAGGGCCTGATAGGCTGGATTTAAATCAATATTTCTATTGATTGCGCCCACGGATGCCCAACTTTCAAGCACCAATCTGGTCATCTTGTCGTTGGATCGGCCGATGACTTTGGCGTTTTCGAAAGCGAACTTATGCTTCTCCCGGTTCATGTGGCCGTATACCAGTGACAGTTTATCCTCGCGATTGATTGCAAGTTGGTGTTCATGCAGTCTTGTGCAGAGGCGTTTACCCGTTTCACCAGCAAACCTTGCACCGCAATTTTGGCATGGCATGCTGTAGACCACTGCAGATTGTTCCGTTGCCGGAAGCGGGTCCTTAGGTCTCATTATCTGCTGCCGGATGGTTGAATCGGGTTTGTGGGCCCCCCAATTCCGAAAGGGTTCAGAAGTCGAGCTGTCGCCTCCGAAACATTTTTCACGTAGGAGATCGCTAGCCAGAACTTTGGTTTTTCGTCGTCTGGTCGACTTCGGATGGGCCTTCGTCGGCATTCACGTATGAAGGATCGCGGATAACCGTTAGATATGAACAGGGAATTGAGGTACTTCACCTCCGCCTATTTCCCGTCCTCATCGCTGCAGTGCGTTTGAACGCGTTGGAATAGAGATCTAACGTAACTGCGTTTGTGACCAATTGGGTGGTTACTTTGGAATTGCAGGATGCGTTTGGTGTTCGTTGCCTTCCGATAGACCGTAGTTTTTATCCTCCCCTCGGAAGTCCTCTGGACGTGCACATCCAGGAAAGGCAACCGGTCGTTATCGTCCTCTTCCATCGTAAATTGATGATGATGGAAACAAGCGTGTTTTCGAAACGTCAGCACCAATACAGTGTGGTCCATGAAGGCGCCTTTTCTTCTTCATCTTCTTTGGGGGCTGGGGAGCGGGATATATATATATATATATTCACTTAGATATGTGCTACCATCGGTCGAATAGGCTTCCTATATAACTAAAGTTCATGTGGTATCAAGTAACCCTCAGCTGCTGTCATACCTTTCTTAGTGCTTTTATTATTTAGCCGGAATTGGGCTTGAGGTGGTCACCCGTTGGCGACCTCTGACCAGCGCATGAACTTTGTTTAGTTTGAAAGCCTATTCGATCGGTGTTCGCACATTTCTGAGTGAATATACAGCCGATCAGCAGTGACAGCAAATGGCAGATGGCGAGGCGCTGATGAAATGTGGTTCGATGAAGTGCTTATGACCCATCTGGTAGGCCCCAGTGGTAGACCAAATGCGCAGTCTGTAATTGCGTTTTTTGTGTTGTCTGACCAGCTAGTGTTCAGGGTTATGCTTGGCTGATGAAGGCTAATAAGCCCAGAACAGTTCTGTATCAGGTTGCCCCCAGATGCTGTCATACACCACTTACTCTTATTATGACTTTGGCGGAATTGGCTTTGCAGGTGGTCACCCGTTGTGGACCTCTGACCACCACATGAGCTTTCTTTCTTACGAAAGCCTATTTGATCGTTGTTCGCACATTTCTGAGGGAATCTATACCTTATTTGCAGTGAAAGCGAGCGGCAAGTGGCGAGGCGCTGGTGAACTGTGGTTGGATGAAGTGCTCATGACCCATCTGATAGACTCCAGTGGTGGACGAACTGCGCTGTCTGAAGGGCGTTTGTTTTTGTTGTCCGATCAGCTGGCTTTCAGGGTAAAGCTGGGCTGATGAAGGCTAATAAGCCGAAAATTTTCGCTTTCAAGTTATCCCCAGACGCTGTCATACCCCCCTTGCTGGTACTATGGCTCAGCAAGGAAACCAGATAGCGGCGATCCCATCGGAGTCCCTTTGATTTGTTCATACAATGTGCCCTCAAAGGTAAAATACGTGTTGAGGTAGAACTTGAGCAGCTAAATGAGATGCGCACGTGAAGGTTCATTTTTTCCCTCCTCATATCGGCTCTCAAGTAGATCACTCACAGTTTCAATTGCAAGAGTCTGAAGGATTGATTTGAAGAATGAGGAAACATCAAACGATACCATGACTTCGTCTGCATTGAGTTGTAGGCCGTTAAGTCTTAACGTGCTACGCCTCAATGCAGACGAAGTCATGGTATCGTTTGATGTTTCCTCACTCTTCACATCAATCCCTCGGACTCTTGCAATTGAAACTGTGAGTGATCTACTTGAGAGACGATATGAGGAGGGAACTAATAAACCTTCACGTGCGCATCTCATCCAGCTGCTCAAGTTCTGCCTCAACACGTATTTTACCTTTGCGGGTACAGTGTATGAACAAGTCAAAGAGACTCCAATGGGTTCGCCGCTATCTGGTGTCCTAGCTGAGGTGGTTCTTCAAAAGTTAAATACACTGGTGTTTACGAAGCACAGACCAGTATTTTGGGCGCGATACGTAGACGATACATTCGCCGTCCTCAAGCGTGAAATGGTCTCTGAATTTCGCACGATGCTGAACTCCATTTTCACCGAAATTCAGTTTTATAACAGAGGCTGAGAGCAACAATCAACTTGCGTTCCTTGAAGTCCTCGTCCACCGCAAGACCAACGGGAGCCTAAAGATGACGGTATACCGAAAGGCAAGCGACACACGTCAGGTACTCAGTTACTAAAGTAACCATCCACTGAGCCACAAACGCAGCTGTGTGCGAACGCCTTACAAAAGGGCAGAAACACATTGCAACGAGGCAGGTGACAAAGCGGCTAAACTTTAAAATCTTCGACGGATGTTCATCTCTAATGGTTACCCTCGCAGATTTCTAGAACGCAGCAGACAACCGAAACGAGCTTCAAGGCCGGTGGCGGAACAACTGACATTGTAGAGAGCAATGCCATACATAGATAATATTTCTAAAGCAGTCGCTCGTCTGTTACAACCACTGGATATCGGCGTAGCCCACAGACCCGAGGCAAAAATAAGACAACTGGTCATGAGACCAAAGGCCTTTCTGTCCCGCGGAGAAACAGCAAACGTCGTCTATCGCATCCAGTGTAGTTCCTGTGAAGCCAACTACATTGAGGAGACCGGAAAGCGACTACAGACGCGTATGAGCGAGCACGCAAGGGCAGTCGACAGGATGGATCCACGCTCGTTGGTGGCGGAGCATTGTTCGGCTCCTGGACACATCTTCGCTTTTGATGATGCTGAAATCCTAGCCCGAGGTAGTGAGCGGACAACCAGAGAAACACTTGAAGCATGGCACAATGCACCAAATTCCATCAACCGCTGTACGATTTTCCCGGTGGCTTACCAGGCGTTACGCGTGCGGCTTAATCAACAAAATCGCCGGCAGGAAGTCAGACGGGTTGCGATGACTAGCAACCCCACACCGGGCCAGAATACAGGCGTTCAGGAACCTACCATAGACACCAATGCAGCCGTCAGCGACGCCACGGGCAACGCGAACCAACAAGAACTCTGTCGGGCTTAAACGCAGTTGCACATGATATCGGTCTCTGCATAAAAACTGATGGCGGAGTTCGATATTCCGCCAGCGGGACGAACACGGGAAAGTGACAACGGGGAAAGCCAGCAGGACATGCGGCACCGACGCGATCGATGCAGACGCGAGCAATGACCGCTGGCAGGCGAACACTGCCCTCCCCCTCCAAAAAGTTGACGGCGAAAAACCCTGGTCAGCAGGACGATGACGGAGCTCCAGCCCCGCAACCGCAGGGGATCTGGCGCCAATAGACGGAGGGCGAACGAAGAGTCAGTTGTAACACCTATAAAAAACTGTGGGGCGTGTACAAACACCAACATCGGACGATGCAAGCCTAAAAGCTTACAAAACGTCAAGATATCATACCCAATATAAACGAGATCGCCTTTTCTTCTAATTTATGTCCGAGGACACGCATTTTCGTTTCAATCAGCACTATATATAAACCAGTAAGGAGGACTTGAAAGCATCTGGGGGTAACTCAATGCAGAACTGTTTCGAGCTTATTAAACTTCATAAGCCAAGCATAACTCTGAAAACCAGGTTATCGGACAACACAAAAAAGGCACTTTCAGACGGCGCACTTGGTTTACCACTGGAGTCTACCAGATAAGTCATAAGCACTTCATCGAAACGTAGTTCTTCAGGGGCTCGCCACCTGCAATGTGCTGTCACTGCTGATCGGGAACATATTAACTCAGAAATGTGTGAAAACCGATCGAATAGGCTTCAGAACTAAACAAAGTACATGTGGTGGTCAGAGGTCCCCAGCGGCTGACCACCTGCCAGGCCAATTCTGGCCAAGTCATTATAGCTGGAAGTAGGGTATGAGAGCATCTGGGAGTAACGTGATACAGTAATTTTTCGGGCCTATAAACCTTCATCAGACAAGCATAACACTGAAAACCAGCTGATCAGACAACACAAACAAACGCACTTACAGACGGCGCATATGAGCCACCACTGGAGTCAATCAGATGGGTCGTAACCACTTCATTGAACCGCAGTTCATCAGCGCCTAGCCACCTGCCATTTGCTCTCACTAATGATAAGCTCTATATTCACTCAGAAATGTGCGAACACCGATCGAATAGGCTTCCGAACTAAACAAAGTTCATGTGTTGGTCAGAGGTCCGAAAGGGGTGACCGCCTGCCAGGCCGATGCCGGCCAAGTCGTAAAAGCAATAAAAGGGATATAACACCACAAGGTGGTAACTTAATACAAAATTGTTTTGGGCTGATTAACCTTCATCAGCCAAGTTTAACCCTGAATACCAGCAGATCGGACAAGACAAACAAACGCACTTCCAGGCGGCGCAGTTCGTCAACCACTGGAGTTTACCAGATGGGTCGTAACCACTTCATCGAACCACAGTTCATCAGCGCCTCGCCATCTGCCA